>JAKWIY010002685.1:0-161833 GCA_027704805.1 Solanum corneliomulleri | reverse complement strand
CAAAAGCATAAGTTGAGGGTGGCTAATGTATAAACAACCTTCGTTATGGCCCTGACCCGATTTTGGGTATTGTGTACCTTGACTCATGGCAAAGCCATGAGTTGAGGGTGGCTGTTTTGAGGAATGCTCTGGAAAGTGGGGTTGAAAGAACAAAGAGAGAGAAAGAACAAAAGTAAAGTGACTCAAGAACTCGTTGAAAAAAAAAAAAATATATATTCAAGAATTACAAACAAGAAAAGAAAAGAGTCACTTACGCAAATGAAGAAAGAAGGGAAACAGCAAGGTGAAAGAATAGGAGAAACTGGGTGAGATAAAATGATATAGGGTGGAAGGTTTAGCCGATATGTCAAGGAGGGCAAAAAGTCACTAAAGTATACCTAAATATACCCTACCTGACTCTGAGCCTACGTTACAAGCTAAAAAAGTCCTATCGTGATCCTAAGAGTTGTATAGCGAACTTAAGGCAGTGAAAATAAGGGCAAGCTTATGGCAATAGGTATGAATAAGTGTGACTTTGTTCTGAGAGCGAGTGTTGAAATGTAATCCTTATACTCAAACTGAAATCATTGTGTGAAAAATGAGGATTTTGTTCTAAAGTAAGGACACTAGTTGCAATACCGGAATTGTTAGCACCTCGGTGAGAAATTGAAGAGGATAGGTGTTGGTGCATGGTGAGTCTGTGTCATGTTCGAATCTCACAAAATTCAAGCCTAATAGTGATAGCATGCATAGATTTGATAGGATTAGTCGGGATTGATAGCCAAATGATTGCAAAGGATAAAACATGAATACTATTGTACAAAGATTGTGTAGTGAGTCATAGTGCGTCGCTTGAGGACAAACAACGAATTTAAGTTGAGGGTGTTGATATACCGTGGTTTCACGGTATAATTAATGCTTTTTCTTAAGTTTAGTGTGTCCAAAAGGCCTTTTTGTGCTAATTTTGATATAAGATTCTCTTTGTTTTGCAGGAAATCTGTCCAAAGCTGAATGCGGAGACTTTGAGTGAAAATTGCAGAAGAGACCACCTACGGAGCTTATGACGGTCCGTCATGCTTATGACGGTCCGTAGGTGGCAGCGTAGAGTAGCTGCTGAAGGAAGATGGGGAAGTCTGACCAAGTGTGGGATTACGAAGCTTGTGACGGTCCGTCACAAGCTTCGTAATCCCACACTTGGTCAGACTTCCCCATCTTCCTTCAGCAGCTACTCTACGCTGCCACCTACGGACCGTCATAAGCATGACGGACCGTCATAAGCTCCGTAGGTGGTCTCTTCTGCAATTTTCACTCAAAGTCTCCGCATTCAGCTTTGGACAGATTTCCTGCAAAACAAAGAGAATCTTATATCAAAATTAGCACAAAAAGGCTTTTGGACACACTAAACTTAAGGAAAAAGCATTAATTATACCGTGAAACCACGGTATATCAAGAGAGAGAGAGGAGAAACGAAGAGGAAACAAGCTTTGGGAAATTGCTTGCTTGATCACGAATCTTCGATGGAGGTAGGTTATGGTTTTTATGCTATTCATAGTAAACTCTTAATAGCGAATGATATGTATTGGGTAGTATTGTAAACCCTTCTATATGCTTAATTCTATGCTTGCATGAATGTGATTATATAATTGTGATAAAATAAGCATGATGAAGCTATTGAATCCTAAATCTTGAGAAACCCTAATCTACTTTGTTAATGATGATGCCTTGGTATAAAAAAAGGCTTGATGAACTAAAGTAATGAGATTGATGATGCCTTGGTATAAGAGAAGGCTTGATGAACTAAAGTAATGAGATTGATGATGCCTTGGTATAAAAGAAGGATTGATGAATTGATAGAATGAGAGTAGTGGATCGGAGTGTCACGTTCCGACACATAGTATTAGGGGATTGGGTTTCACGAACCGACACGTAGTATTAGGGGATCGGGTGTCACGAACCGACACGTAGAATTAGGGGATCGGAGTGTCACGTTCTGACACATAGTATTAGGGGATCGCGTGTCACGAACCGACACGTAGAATTAGGGGATCGGAGTGTCAGGTTCCGACACATAGTATTAGGGGATCGGGGTCACGAACCGACACGTAGAATTAGGGGATCGGGTGTCATGAACCGACACGTAGAATTGGGGATCGGAGTGTCACGTACCGACACATAGTAGTAGGGGAGCGGAGTGTCACGTACCGACACAAGAGGATAAAAGATAATGAATCTTGAAAGATGTTAATATACTCAATCTAATGAACTTAATTCCCAATGAGTATGGTATTGAGGCTTGAGTCCTCATGGGTGAACTTGGCGGTACTTATTAATGATATTTTAGTACTTGTTGTTGCTACATGTGAGTATTGTAATTGATTTATGACATTATCTTATATATACTGTTTTCTATTTTGAGTTGGCCGATGATACCTACTCAGTACTTGTGTTTTGTACTGACCCCTACTTGTATGTTTCTTTCTTTGTTATATGTGGAGTGCAGCAAACGTGCCGTCGTCTTCAACTCAACCGCAATTCTAGCCAGTCTTCATTACACCGGATTTCAGGGTGAGCTAATGCTTCTAGATTGGACTGGATCTTCTTCTTCATGTCTTGATGCCTTGAAGTTCCGGCATGGGCTAGCTTTTATTAGCTTCTTAGAATACTCTTAGTTTAGTAATTTGATCATAGATGTTCTTGTGGTGATGACTTCCCGATTTTGGGGAATAATAGATGTTGAGTTTTTAGAAGTTATTGAATTGATTTTCATTAATGAGCTTAAGTCTTCCGCATTGTATTTTGTTCAATATGTTTGGGTTTAGATTGGTTGGTTCGCTCACATAGTAGGATAAGTGTGGGTGCCACTCGCGACTAGGTTTTGGGTCGTGACAAACTTGGTATAAGAGAATTAGGTTCGTTGGTCTCATCACACAAGAACGAGTCTAGTAGAGTCTTAAGGAACGGTAGGGGGACGCCTTTACTTTTCCTTGAGAGGCTAATAAGACTGTAGGAAAATTCCATTCTTTCTTTCTTTCTTTCTTGCTATTACTTGGATCCAATTGGTATCTAGGTGATACAAATTGGTATCTGACCATCTTCACTCTATTTTGCAGATGGTTAGAACTAGAGCAACGACTACGCCAACACCAACACCGGCAAGACAAGATGCATCTGAGCAAGCCACTGGGGCTGTAGCTTAGAGAGGAGTAGTGGCGAGAGGCCGTGGAAGAGGTCGTGGGAGGACGTCCTCTAGAGGAAGAGGACAATCACCTAGCCCATCTGGTACTAGGGCGGTGACTCCTCCACCAACTGAGGAAGTGGTAAGAGAGGGTGAGGAAGGGGAGAATGAACAAGTACAGAATGAGGGATTGCCACCCCAACCTACCCCAGAGTTGATCAATCAGGTTCTTGCTTATCTTAGAGGGTTATCTGATCAGGTCCAGACACCTCCAGTGTTTTCTGCACCAGCACCTCAGGTTCCGGAGGTACAACATGCAGCTACCGTGGCTCCCCGCATGGATGCCTCATTGGAAATAGGCACGTTTCCTCGTCTGACTACAGGGCCTATAATGATAAATGATCAGCATGAACTTTTAAGTAAGTTCTTGAAATTGAAACCTCTAGTCTTCAAGGGTGCTGAATCTGAGGATGCCTACGATTTTCTGGTTGACTGTCATGAGCTACTACACAAGATGAGTATAGTAGAACAGTTTGGTGTTGAGTTTGTGACTTATCAGTTTCAAGGGAACGCCAAAATGTGGTGGCGGTCACATGTTAAGTGTTAACCAACAGAGGCACCACCTATGACTTGGGCATCATTCTCTAGCTTTTTTATGGAGAAGTATATCCCCCGGACTTTGAGGGATAGGAAAAGAGATGAGTTCTTGAGCCTAGAGCAAGGTCGGATGTCGGTTACTGCATATGAGGCTAAGTTTCGTGCATTATCCAGGTATTCCACCCAACTTTGTTTCAGTCCACAAGAGTGGATTCGCCGTTTTGTGAAGGGGTTGAGGTCAGAATTGCGGATTTCAGCCTTACAGGTAGCGGCTACGGCAAAACCCTTTCAAGAAGTGGTAGACTTCGTGATAGAGGTTGAAGGAGTGAAGCCAGATGACTTCACCATGGCATCAACATCAAAAACGTTTCGAAAGGGAGGTGAGTTTAATGGTTCTTACTCTAGAGGACAGGGTTCAGGAGGTTACTCAGTCCGACAAAAAATTCAGTCTTCACTACAGACTGTAGTTGGGGGTCCACCTCAGACCGGTCAACACTTCTCTGAGAGACCTATGCTTGACTCCAGAGAGTGTTATGGATGTGGGGAGACTGGACATATTAGGAGGAATTGTCCAAAACAGAGTTATAGACCCCAAATAGCTAGAGGTAGAGGTGGTCATCGTAGAGGCAGTTATTCTGGAGGACGTGGTGGCCGAGGTAATGGTGGTCACCAAAACGGCCGGGGTAACGGGCAAACTGGAGCCACTACAGCACCACATGGTAGGGGCAACGGGTAGATAGACGATAGGGCCCATTGTTACGCTTTCCCTGGGAGATCTGAAGCGGAGACATCTGATGCTGTTATCACAGGTAATCTTCTTGTTTGTGATTGCATGGCTTCTGTATTATTTGATCCTGGCTCCACGTTTTCATATGTATCTTCCTCATTTGCTACTGGTCTTAATTTACATTGTAAATTGCTTGACATGCCTATTCGTGTTTCTACTCCGGTGGGTAAGTCTGTGATAGTTGAAAAAGTATATAGGTCTTGTCTGGTGACTTTTGTGGGGAGCAATACTTATGTAGACTTGGTTATCTTAGAAATGGTTGATTTTGATGTAATTCTGGGTATGACTTGGCTTTCTCCGAATTTTGCGATCTTAGATTGTAATGCTAAAACTGTGACGTTAGCCAAGCCTAGGACAGATCCGTTAGTGTGGGAGGGAGACTACACTTCCACTCCAGTTCGTATCATCTCCTTTCTTCGTGCTAAGAGAATGGTTGGTAAGGGGTGTTTAGCTTTCTTGGTACATATCAGGGATGACACTACCCAAGTACCTTCAATTGAGTCGGTTTCGGTAGTCCGTGAGTTTCTGGATGTGTTCCCTGCAAGTCTTCCTGGTATGCCACCGGATAGAGATATTGAGTTTTGCATTGATTTGGAACCGGGTACTCGCCCCATTTCTATACCCCCTTATAGAATGTCTCCCGCGGAGTTAAGAGAGTTAAAGGCCCAACTTCAAGAGTTGTTGAGCAAAGGCTTCATTAGACCAAGTGCATCTCCTTGGGGTGCTCCGATGTTATTTGTGAAGATTAAGGATGGGAGTTTTCGGATGTGCATAGACTACCGGCAGTTGAACAAGGCAACTATTAAGAACAAGTATCCCATTCCTCGCATTGATGGCTTGTTCGATCAGTTACAAGAAGCTTGTGTCTTCTCTAAAATTGACTTGAGATCCGATTATTATCAATTGAAAATACGGGCAACGGATGTGCCAAAGATTGCTTTTCAAACCAGGTATGGGCATTACGAATTTGTAGTGATGTCTTTTGGTCTTACGAATGGCCCTGCTGCGTTCATGAGCTTGATGAACGGGAAATTTAAGCCATATCTGGATCTCTTTGTGATCGTATTTATTGATGATATACTAATATACTCAAAGAGAAAGAAAGAACATGAGGAGCATTTGAGAATGGTGTTAGAGTTGTTGAGGAAGAAAAATCTTTATGCCAAATTCTCCAAGTGTGAGTTTTGGCTAGATTCAGTGTCCTTCTTGGGGCACGTGGTTTCTAAGGATGGAGTGATGGTGGATCCTTCTAAGATTAAGATAGTGAAGAATTGGGTAAGACCTACTAGTGTGTCAGAAATAAGGAGCTTTGTTGGTTTAGCTATCTACTACCATCGATTTGTCAAGGGATTCTCTTCTATTTCTTCCCAATTGACGAACTTGACTAAGCACAATGTTCCATTTGTATGGTCGGATGAATGTGAGGAAAGCTTTCAGAAACTCAAGACTTTGTTGACTACTGCACCAATCCTTACCTTGCAAGTAGAGGGTAAGAATTTCATTGTTTATTGTGATGCATCCTATTCTGGTTTGGGTGCAGTGCTAATGCAAAATAAGAATGTAATTGCTTATGCTTCGAGGCAATAAAAGGTGCACGAACGCAATTATCCGACCCATGATTTGGAGTTGGCCGCGGTAGTATTTGCATTAAAGCAATGGAGACACTATTTGTATGGGGTTAAGTGCGAAGTCTATACGGATCATCGTATCCTACAGTATGTCTTCACTCAGAAGGATTTGAATTTGAGACAGAGGAGATGGATGGAACTATTGAAGGACTACGATATCACTATTCTGTATCATACGGGAAAGGCTAATGTTGTGGCAGACGCCTTAAGTAGAAAGGCAGGAAGCATGGGAAGTCTAGCTCATTTGCAAGTTTCTAGACGCCCGTTGGCTAGAGAAATCCAAAACTTGGCTAATGACTTTATGAGGCTAGCTTGTGTGGAGGGGAGATCTTCTTTTCTTGACAAGATCAAGGGAAAACAGTTTGATGATGAGAAAATAAGTCGGATTCGGTATATGGTGTTGCGAGGAGAGGCTAAAGAGGCAATAATTGATAAGGAAGGTGTTTTGAGAATTAAGGGAAGGGTATGTGTGCCCCGTGTTGATGACTTGATCCACACTATTCTTACAGAGGCTCATAGTTCCGGATTTTCTATACATCCTGGTGCTACCAAGATGTACCGTGACCTAAAGCAACACTTTTGGTGGAGTAGAATGAAGCGCGACATTGTTGATTTTGTTGCCAAATGTCCAAATTGTCAGCAAGTAAAGTATGAACACTAGAGGCCCGGAGGAACACTTCAGAGAATGCCCATTCCAGAATGGAAGTGGGAGAGAATTGCAATGGACTTCGTGGTTGGTCTTCCAAAGACATTGGGTAAGTTTGATTGTATTTGGGTAATTGTGGACAGATTAACTAAGTCTGCTCACTTCATTCCGGTCAAGGTGACCTACAATGCAGAGAAGTTAGCCAAAATTTATATCTTAGAAATTGTTCGATTGCATGGAGTTCCACTCTCCATCATATCAGATAGAGGTATGCAGTTTACTTCTAAGTTTTGGAGAAAATTGCATGCGGAATTAGGTACTAGGTTGGACCTTAGTACTGCATTTCACCCTCAGACCGATGGTCAGTCTGAGCGAACAATTCAAGTATTGGAGGATATGCTTCGTGCATGTGTGATAAAATTTGGTGGTCATTGGGATAACTTCTTACCCTTAGCGGAGTTTTCATACAATAAAAGCTACCACTCAAGTATTGATATGGCTCTATTTGAGGCACTGTATGGGAGGAGATGTAGGTCTCCCATTGGTTGGTTTGATGCATTTGAGGTTAGACCTTGGGGTACTGACCTTTTGAGGGATTCATTAGAGAAAGTGAAATCTATTCAAGAAAAGCTTTTAGCGGCAAAAAGTAGGCAAAAGGAATACGCAGATCGAAAGGTTAGAGACTTGGAGTTTATGGAGGGTGAGCAAGTCTTGCTAAAGGTTTCTCCCATGAAAGGGGTGATGCGGGATGGTAAAAGAGGTAAGTTAAGCCCAAGGTATATTGGACCATTTGAAGTACTTAAGCGAGTAGGGGGAGGTGGCTTATGAATTAGCCTTGCCTCCAGGGCTGTCTGGAGTGCATCCGGTATTTCATGTGTCTATGTTGAAAAGATACCATGGGGATGGAAACTACATCATTCATTGGGATTCAGTTCTGCTTGATGGGAATTTGACTTATGAGGAGGATCCTGTTGCTATTTTAGATAGAGAAGTCTGCAAGTTGAGGTCGAGGGAGATTGCATCCATCGAGGTTCAATGGAAGAATCGGCCGGTTGAAGAGTCCACTTGGGAGAAGGAGGCTGATATGCAAGAAAGATACCCACATATGTTTACAGATTCAGGTACTCCTTTTCGCCCTTGTTTTTCTTCTTGTGATCGTTCGAGGACGAACGATGGGTAAATTGGTATCTATTGTAACGACCGGTTTAGTCATTTTGAGCAGCAGATTTTATTTCTGGAAAAACTGTCTGAGTCGACGGAACCCACGACGGACCGTCATGGGCACGATGGACCGTCGAAGGGGTCTCGTTCCAAAACACTTAGAATTCTGAAATTTGGATACTGAAATCGATTCTTTGAACTTCACGACGGAATGGCAAGACGGACCGTCGTGGGCACGACGGACCGTCACACATTTTCCACAGAAAATTAGTCTCTAAACTTTGTGACGGACCTGCAGGACGGACCGACGCAGGCACGACGGACCGTCACAAGTTGCGTAATCCCAGGCTGGGTCGGATTTCTGTAAATATTTTAAGGGGCGTTTTGGACTATTCCTGCTTATAATTATAAAGTTAGTGGTTTAATATTAATAGCTCAATTACTTGGGGGTTAAAGGAGGTAACCTTGAGTTAATTAGTGGGTTAATTCCTCATCTTTTATACTTAATTATATGTTAATTGGGGTAAAAGAAAGAGGGATTGAATAAGAAAAATAGAAAGAACAAAGAGAGGGAGAAGAACGATCGAGAGAGAGAGGAGAAACGAAGAGGAAACAAGCTTCGAGAAATTGCTTGCTTGATCACGAATCTTCGATGGAGGTAGGTTATGGTTTTTATGCTATTCGTAGTAAACTCTTAATAGCGAATGATATGTATTGGGTAGTATTGTAAACCCTTCTATATGCTTAATTGTATGCTTGCATGAATGTGATTATATAATTGTGATAAAATAAGCATGATGAAGCTATTGAATCCTAAATCTTGAGAAACCCTAATCTACTTTGTTAATGATGATGCCTTGGTATAAAAAAAAGGCTTGATGAACTAAAGTAATGAGATTGATGATGCCTTGGTATAAGAGAAGGCTTGATGAACTAAAGTAATGAGATTGATGATGCCTTGGTATAAAAGAAGGATTGATGAATTGATAGAATGAGAGTAGTGGATCGGAGTGTCACATTCCGACACATAGTATTAGGGGATTGGGTGTCACGAACCGACACGTAGTATTAGGGGATCGGGTGTCACGAACCGACACGTAGAATTAGGGGATCGGAGTGTCCCGTTCTGACACATAGTATTAGGGGATCGGGTGTCACAAACCGACACGTAGAATTAGGGGATCGGAGTGTCACGTTCCGACACATAGTATTAGGGGATCGGGTGTCACGAACCGACACGTAGAATTAGGGGATCGGGTGTCACGAACCGACACGTAGAATTAGGGGATCGGAGTGTCACGTACCGACACATAGTAGTAGGGGAGTGGAGTGTCACGTACCGACACAAGAGGAATAAAGATAATGAATCTTGAAAGATGTTAATATACTCAATCTAATGAACCTAATTCCCAAATGAGTATGGTATTGAGGCTTGAGTCCTCATGGGTGAACTTGGCGGTACTTATTAATGATTATAGTACTTGTTGTTGCTACATGTTGAGTATTGTAGTTGATTTATGACATTATCTGATATATACTGTTTTCTATTTTGAGTTGGCCGATGATACCTACTCAGTACTTGTGTTTTGTACTGACCCCTACTTGTATGTTTCTTTCTTTGTTATATGTGGAGTGCAGCAAACGTGCCTTCGTCTTCAACTCAACCGCAATTCTAGCCAGTCTTCATTACACCAGATTTGAGGGTGAGCTAATGCTTCTAGCTTGGACTGGATCTTCTTCTTCATGTCTTGATGCCTTGAAGTTCCGGCATGGACTAGCTTTTATTTATTTTAGCTTCTTAGAATACTCTTAGTTTAGTAATTTGATCATAGATGTTCTTGTGGTGATGACTTCCTGATTTTGGGGAATAATAGATGTTGAGTTTTTAGAAGTTTTTGAATTGATTTTCATTAATGAGTTTAAGTATTCCGGATTGTATTTTGTTCAATATGTTTGGGTTTAGATTGGTTGGTTCGCTCACATAGTAGGATAAGTGTGGGTGCCACTCGCGACTCGGTTTTGGGTCGTGAAACTGCATTTAGTTTTTTCTATGTAATAGCTGTAGTTACTAACCGGAATCACGACAAAACCTCACTCGACTACCTAACTCATTGGAACTACGCCTGACTCCTTATCATCAACTTAGGATAGGTAGTTTTTAAAAAGATAGGACACAGTCAAACCTCTTCACTATTATATTTTTTCACATAAATATTTCAGTAAATAAATTAGTCACAATGTTCATGTTTTCAAGCAAAGAGGGGCTTACTGTGAACACCTAATTTTTTTTTTACCAAAATATAATATATTTTACTCCAATTTAAAAAGGGTTATATTTAAAATAAAATAAAATAATAATAATAAATTGTAAATTGATAAAAATTATAAGATCAATTATAGTTTAATAAAAAAATTGATAAATAGAAGTTTGGAATTTAAGTTATTTTTTAATTATCTAGTCTAAAAATAATAATAATATAGAAAATATTATGAAAAAATATAGAAAAACAAAATAAAAGAGGAGACCTAAAGATTTCAAATTTGTTTTACCTTATCCTAATTATTCCCAACTTTTTAACCTATGTTACTAAATAATCTCATCCCATTTTTTTCTCTCTCTCTCTTTTGGACGTTCCTTTAAAAAAAACCTTTACACATTTTTTTTATTTTGTTTTGTTATTATTATTTATTTATTTTATATCCTTATCTCAACCCCAATTTTCTCAACTAATTTTCAAATTAAATCCTAATCCCACTCTATTACGTTCCTTTTAATTAGCACCAGATTCTCACCAAAAAATATTATATAACCCATGTTCATTTGAAAAAAAAGAGACTAACAAAGATACAGAGAAATATAGAGAACACACAGAGGCGGATTGAAATACAGAGAGATATTGAGCAAACACAAAGAGAAGAAAAGTGAGTTATTTTTTTTGAGAATTAGGTTAGAGTTAGAGGTTTTGCTCTTGGTTCCAAATTTGTAGATAACAACTTATTTTTATGGTACGAAATTTCGCAGCGACGTAATTATAAATTCTCGCGTGATTTAAATAATAATACTTGTATAAAAATTTGATTCCAGTAGTATAAAATTCTTCATATCGCATGCATTATATTTATTATTGTTGCGTTATTATTATTGTTATTATATGCTCTTTAGATGCAATTTGTAATTTATATCGCTTCATGACATTGAATTGTTAAATTTGAATAGATTAGCATATCTTTTCCTTTAGTTTTCCATTCAGAAGATTTTGTTGAATTTATTGTAGACTTTTTAGATTAGGATATAAACTAAAATTTAATTGATTAGTGATTTAAAAAAGATAAGTTTAATATGTTTTAGTGTTTTTAATACATTATTTGAATTAAAATTTTCTTTAGAATAACATAAGATGCTTATCTGATTCGGTTTACTAAAATTTATTATTAAGATAACATATGAATATTATTTAGAGTTATAATAAAAGGAAAACAATGAAGAAGGAAAAAAAATGAGATAACACAAGAAAAAAAGCAATAATATGTACAAAAAAATACAAAAAAGAACGATGAAAAAAATGATTAAAAAAAAGAGAAAAACAACAATGTAACAAAAAAAGATAATTAAACAGAATATTAAAAGAAGAAATATTTAAACAAAAAATCGAATAAAAATCAAGAAAAGATAAAAAGATTAATAAATCGAATGTTTTTTTTTCTTTCAAAAAATATATATATAAAATGAAAAAAAACATAAAAAAATAAAAAAAATTAAAGCAAACAAAAAATAAACAAAAAGAGATGCGTGCAAAAAAAAAAGAGAAGAAAAAAAAGAAAGATTAATAAAAAAACGTAGAAAATAAAAGAAAAATCAAAATAATAATAATCATAACAATAATAATACTAATGAAACAAAAGATAAAAAAAAAACATAACCAAAAAAAAAAAACTAGAATACAGAAAGAGAATGTAAAAAAAAATTGAAATAAAGAGAAAGAATCAGAGTGAAAAAATAAATAAATAGAAAAACGTAAAAAATACAAAAGTTAAAAGCAAACAAAAAATATACAAAAAAAAAATTAAAAATAAAACAAAAACGTACAAATAAAGGAAAAGGAAAAAAAAAGAAAAAAAGGGACAATTTTGTTTCATAAAAAAAAAAGATATTCTTAATCTATTTAGGATTTCTTGATAAAACTAACTTCAAATCTTATAAAAGTTTATTTTCTTATTTTAAATCTGAAATAAATAAATAAATAAATATATAATCCTAAATTAACTTGAACTCTAAATATCTCCTTCCTACACAAACTCTAATTCTTAGAAACTAGATATCTATATATATTCTACCTATAATAACATTAAAAATTAAAAACATACAAATATAAGCAGAAAAAAAATATATACGGATGTTCAACTTTAAAATTACACGACAAAATAAATAGATAAATAAAGACCCTTTAAAATAAATAAGTCAGTTTCAAATAAGTTTAGAATAAATCTGAGGATAAATAACAATTTTATTATTAAGTTAAATAATACAATGTCCAAAAATTAAGTTAAGTCATACTAAAGTCAATAAAGCGACTGTGCCAGAACCACGGGACTCGAAGAGTGCCTAACACCTTCCCCTTGGTCAACATAATTTCTTACCCGAATTTCTAGTTCGCAGACCAATAAAATAGAGTCAAATTTCCTTTTGAATAGGATTTAAACAACGTGACTTGGAAAACCAAAACTCAATTTCAAGTGGCGACTCTTAATAATAATTATCCCTTTTTAAAACGTCACTTAAATTGGAAAAACTGTTTTTCTTTCAAACAATGAAAATAAAAAATATTGAGAAAAAAAAGGGGGCGTGACACCTCTCATATCATTCATTTCATAATAAAATAACTAAAATGAGCAACAATCTAAAAGTTTCTTCACACACGAAGAACACTTTCATAAACAGTACGCAAGCAGAAGACTTTTGTTTAAAACATTAGAACGATTCAACATCTCATTGAACCATCTAGACTTAAGAGTTAACAACACTTGGGACTAATCCCAGACAATACATAAAATTAAGACATAAGACATAAAAGAACATGTGGCTATTGTCCTCGAATGGATGAGGACTCACCATTACTTCATCTTTAATCCTTAGAAACCTACCCATCCTTCATGGCACATCAAGATTCAATTTCCCTACAGTTTAGTCAAAACTAAAAGAAGGGGTTAGCACATTAGATGTATGGAAACCATGCAAAAACCATGAAAAAGGGAAATTGCTTTTCATGAATTTTGATTTAAACATCATACTATAATCATAAGAACAACATTTAACAACATAAAAACACATAAGAAATCATTTAGACAAAAAGTCACATATTTTTAGCAAACAATACAATGAAGTCACTTTACTGTACATTGAGCTCAGTTCACTATTATAGTGAAGTTCCTTCACTTCACTTTAAACCCCCTTTAGCTTGTAATCTTCTCACTCAAAGCTATCCTAAGATTCACTTAAGTTAGACAAAAAGAGATCACACATACACCCTCTCTAGATGTGCCTAATTGACCCTCAAGATTACATAACATTCACACTTAAGAGACACTACCATAAGAACATGAGATTCTCCTACCAAGGTGACTCTAAGGTTCACTTGAGTTATTTGTGAAGCGACCGCCAAGAAAATCCCTTACAGACACACTTAAGAGATCCGATAGTATCATTCTGGAAAATCATACGTTTAATGAAGAGCCAATAGTTTCTTCAGAATGTGTATCATGGGTAAATAGTAATCCCAATGCCCAATATTTAAAAATATTGGGTATATTAGAAAATTACGGGCATAGTAGAAAATGTTGGCTTAGAGAGTGTTAGCCAAATTTTCAAGTATCTATGAGTTTGTTTAATAAATGTACCTTCAATGAAGACCCTAAGCTAGTTAAAAAGTCATCTATACAGATCACATGAACTACTAGGGATCCAAGAGTCAAGCCTAGTAGCATAACCCATGACCATTTAAAAGATGTAAATTAAACAGTGCCAAAGGACATAGTGAGGATCCTTGGGACAATAACAAAACATTCCAAAATTAACCATAAACAATATTTAGTTAGGAAAGTGCAACCAACCCATGTAAAATCACATGTGCAAGACATGTGAAGAAGCTGCCAAAGGACGGGACCATCCTAATTGAATTCGATAAGGGTAGTTAGGGGGAAAAACGTGCACAAGGGACCACTTCATGTGGGCCTAACCTCTCTACCAATATAGACTCTAACCTACTGACCTAAATAACTAAATAACCTAGTACTTATAGAATATGACCCATTAGTGAGCCCGACAACCAAGAACCAAAACCGGGTTGACACTAACCTAGTACTAGTTAAAGAGACAACCTAGTACCCAACCTAGGATGGTCCAAAAGGTTAGTTATAGTCCTAAAAACATAGGGGTACATTATTAATTCCTCTAGGTTACCTAATTAAATATTTTAGAAAATTAATTAATTAATTTAAAAGGGCTAAAGCCGAAAATAAAAAAGAAAATTTTCAGATATCGGTTAAAACAAGAAAGGGAAAACCTAGTACCTAACATAGGATTGTCCAAAGAGTTTGTTAAGATCCTAACGACTTAAGGGTACTTTAGTAATTACCCTAGTCTACTTAATTAATTAATTTAGAAACTTAATTAATTAATTTAAAGGGGAAAAACCAAAATTAAAAAGCAATATCAAGATTTCGGTTAGAAGAAGAAAAAGACAACCTAATATCTAACCTAGGATGGTTCAAAGGATTATTTATCGTTATATAGACTTAAGGGTACTTTATTAATTATCCTAGGTCACTAAATTAATTAAATTAAAGGTTCAAACAAAATTTTCTATACTAACATTGTTTAACTCAAGAAACATCCTAGTACTTAACCTAGGATGGTCCAGAAGGGTTAAATTTTGTTCCAATGATTTTGGGCACTTTAATAGTTACTATATGTACCGTAATTAATTCAATTATCCGTTTAATAAAATAATATAATGGGGAAAAATGAAATTCTTAAGAAAAATTTCAGAATGACCAAGTATTGTATTTTCCTTGTTCTAGTCAATCGAGGAGGGGCTTTTTAGTAATTAGTTAATTAACTTATTAATCAACTTATTAAACCCTAATTTTAATGATTCAAGATAATTTATTAAACCTATTAACGTTCAAACTTATAGTCAAAAAGTACGCAAAAAAGTAAGCAACGAACGCAAGAAAACGGCAGAAAATTTATCAATTTCTCTAGGACGATTTCAAGGTTTCTTCAGTGTTTTGTTCAAGGTGGTCTTCGTAGATTAAGTTATACTTAAGTTATGGATTTATATCCTGGACATATCTCTCCACGATAACTTTCTTATCGACGATTCAAAGATCTTTAAAACTAGTGTTCTCGTAAATCCTTTGTCCCTTGTATGGTTTTCGATTCAATAATGAATAGGTTGGATATCATGTTGTTGGTATGTTGTGCTGGATGATATTATTTGTAAATTTCTTAAATTATGAATGTCAATTAACCTATGAAGTTGTGATCATATAAAGATAAGTGCTTAAAACGTGAATCATGAATTGGCATGTGTTAGTTACACCCGTAATTGTTTTAAGTTTTGATGTGTTTGTTCAATGTTGCATTTATCTTATTGTGACGTTATGAAGGTACTAAATTCATCAAATATTAATATGATGTTTTCCAATATGCCTAAAAATCGTTACCCTAAAGTCATTAACCAAGATTGGTTAAGATAATGATACTATGTTAAGATGTGTCCGAAACTCTTATGTATGAACATGATTATGGTTTGTTGTGCATACCTACTTTAAATGTAACTTGCTGATGATCTTGTGTTCGTTAAATGGTCATATTATGCTGTTCAAGATCTTTAAAAATGTTATGCGTAAAGTTATATTATAAGGTTGGCTAAAAAGATCTCCATGAAATCATAATTTCAGTGATTGTTTGGCTTATACCAATAAAATGGCCAAAAATACATTGTCAAAAACAGATGCATGAAAATTGCTAAAATATTATGTTAAATAATTGGAAGATTGTCTAATGAATAATATACATAGTAAATCAAGCATGAATGAATGTAAAATTGGCCAATGCCAACAAAGATGGTTATGTAATCTATACCCTAATGTTTATGCCAATACTAATCATATGTCAATCTTGTGTAGTACGAGTACCAAATATATTATAAGCACTTCTAGTGTAATTCAATGAATCCATAACCAAGGGCATACCATTCATTGGGACAGCTCCCAACATGCTATAGAATAATTAACTATGAACATATGTAACTCATTGAAAGAAGTGCTGACCAACCATAACGATGATATGAATCTACTACATTAAGTAAGTAAGTAACGTGAGTTATAACATAATTAAAGGAGTCTAAATTAAGTAAATTACCATAATGGGGTGTTAAAGGAAGTGAGACAAGTCTCACTTACACCTAAGCTGCTATGTTAAAATAATACTCACGTATGAAGGTGTTAGAATGTGTGAGCTGATACGCTCAAACTTACTTTTCAAATAAGAAGTAAAGCGGTCCTGTCAAGTAAATAACCCAACTAGTGAGGTTGGGATCGATCCCACGAGGAAAATAGTCTAGACTTAACTTCAACCTGTTATTACTATTGTTTGGACAATGACTTCCTTAGAAAGTAAAAACAATAAAGGGGGGTTTCTATTTTTAAATGAGTAAAATTAATTAACAAACCTGAAAGAGACACTTAACAACTTTGAATGTTGGATTTTAATCAATAAATCAAAGTAACTAGGGTTTACGTGTTCCCCACAGGTTCATAACTTGATAACTCCAACTATAACAATTCTTTCCTAGTATCTTGCATGCAAAATCCTTACCTCATATTAAGCATCGTATTCAATATTTGACTAACTTATTACCTCGTACCAATCAATACTATCCTATTAGATAGTATACACTAAATCTATGTTAATATTTCTTTTACTATTATCTACCTCCTTGGTCCAACAAGTAGCATTAAGGCGAGTTTTAACGTTGGCCATCCGTTAAAAGGACTTCTAAGCGAAAGAATTATTAATACATGCAAGACACTATTCTAGAATTGTTATTTTAGTTAGGGTTTATCTCTTTATTCGCCTATGGTTCCCACAACCCTAGTTATGGAGTTTAGTTACTCATAGCCATAAACACAATATTCAAATATAGTAGATAAGAATTCATGTACTTACTTCATTGAGAAAGAGTAAAATCCAAAAGTTTGCTTGATTAATCTCCAAAAATCACTTGCAAGAATCTCAAAATAATCAATAATCTCACAAAAAGTCTAATGATTATCAAGAATCTCACAATATAATGTTTACCAATACGGAGTTTAACAATCTAAGAGTCTAACTATCTGGTGTCTAACCTCAAAAACGAGGTTTTTCGAACTATTTATAAAAAAACAAAAACCAAATTAAACAAGGATTCTAATTGCTGGAAATCTTCCAAAACACGGCTGGGTCGACTTACCGTCGTGGCCACGACGGACCGTCATGGACTCCGTTGTCCCATACTTGTGCAATTTCTTCTGCTGCTCTCTTCATTCCCCTCGACGGCAAGTATGACGGACCGTCATAGGCACAACGGTCCGTCGAGGGTCTTCGTTCCAAAACACTTCAACTCTTGGAATCTGGGTACTGGGATCACTTCTCTGAACTTCATGACGAACCTGCAGGACGAACCGTCATAGACAGGACAGACCGTCACAAGCTTCGTAACCCTACACTTGGTCAGACATCCCCATCTTCCTTCAGCAGCTGCACTACGCTGCAACCTACGGACTGTCGGAAGCACGACGGACCGTCATAAGCTCCGTAGGTGGTCTCTTCTGCATTTCTTTGCTCAAAATCTCCGCATTCAACTTTGGACAGATTTCCTGCAAAACAAAGAGAAACTTATATAAAAATTAGCACAAAATGACTTTTGGACACACTAAACTTAAAGAAAAAGTATTAATTATACTGTAAAACCATGGTATATCAACACCCTCAACTTCAATTCGTTGTTTGTCCTCAAGCGACGCACTATGACTCACTACACAATCTTTGTACAATAGTATCCATGTTTTATCCTTTGCAATCATTTGGCTATCAATCCCGATTAATCTCATCAAATCTATGCATGCTATCACTATTAGACTTGAATTTTGTGGGATCAGAACATGACACAGACTCACCATGCATTAACACCTATCCTCATCAATTTCTTACCGAGGTGCTAAAAATTCTGGTATTGCAACTAGTGTCCTCACTTTAAAACAAAATCCTCATTTTTAGCACAATGATTTTAGTTTGAGTATAAGGATTATTTTTTCAACACTCACTCTCAGAACAAAGTCACACTCATTCATACCTATTGCCATAAGCTTGCCCTTATTTTCACTGCCTTAAGTTCGCTATACAACCCTTAGGATCACGATAGGACTTTCTTAGCTAGTAACATAAGCTCAGGGTCAGGTAGGGTATATTTAGGTATACTTTAGTGACTTTTTTCCCTCCTTGACATAAAGGCTAAACCTTCCACTTTCTATCATTTTATGTCGCCCAGTTTCTCATATTCTTTCACCTTGCTATTTTCTCTTCTTTCTTCATTTGTGTAAGTGACTCTCTTCTTTTCTTGCTTGTATTTCATGTGTATTTTTCTTTTTGTTTACTTTTCTTTTAAACAAATTCTTGAGTCACTTTACTTTTGTTCTTTCTCTCTCTTTGTTCTTTCAACCCCACTTTCCAGAGCATTCCTCATAATAGCCACCCTCAACTCATGGCTTTGCCATGAGTCAAGGTACACAATACCCAAAAATGGGTCAGGGCCATAATGAAGGTTGTTTACTGCATTACCCACCCTCAACTTATGCTTTTGACATAAGCTGAGGCACACATGTCCAAGGAGGGACCACGACCAACACATTGTTCCCAGAAAAGATCAGTTGGGGTGAAAAAGAAAGGTCTAATTTTAAGCTTAGATTATTTGGATCAAAGAAGGATATATTTCATTTGGTTTCTTTTATTTAGGCTAGAAAGTGGCTATATTGAATAAGGGCCTATGATCCTTTCCTAATTGTCTATTACAGCTTACTTTTAGCAGGACTAACAAGACAAGTTCTAGCTCAGTACCAATAGTGGACTTATTCGCATTTTCCTCACACTCACTTGACATCTCATCACTATACCAGATTATTGGACACCTAGTTCGAATTTAAGACTTAGGGTAATGCAATGGTGTAACTCTATGTCATGTCTAGAGCCACACAATTATCAGTTACTATGCCTAGTCATGCATCATTTTCCAGTTTATCAGGATATCATTTTAACAATCATGTTCAGACTTAAACTATGTACAAAACATATAAACATGTTGGTTCAACAGAAAAAGTAATCAGTCTTTTGGGGAAAAAGAACACAGGCAAGAAAACCCCAAAAGAGGATAGTGAGTTGGGCTACTCAGACTTCACCCTAATACTCACTTTCCATCTACCCCACCCCCAACAAAAAAGCATGCCATTGTCCCCAATGCATAAAAATTTAATTACTAGAGTGGTAGGTAAAGCAAACCTGTGGCGCAAAGCGCCGTCGATCAGCAAGCTGATGGGTCTGGTTCCCCGGAACCCACATCCTCTGCAATCTAGACACCCTCAGGGGTGTCCTCACCAACAACCACACCATCAGTAGTGCCTCCTTCTATCTCCACAGTGCGGGAGCTAGACGGCCCACCTTCTAACTCTGATGCTCTCATCTGGTGCGCCTCCTCCTCAGCAAGTGAGGATCTCCTCACAGCCTCCATCTCTCGGCGCTCCTTCTTCCGTGCTTGCGCCTCGTCCTCTGCTCGACCCCTACGCCTCTTGGTATTTTCTCGACGGGGAGGTGGTGGGATCTCTGAAGTGGCAAATAGGGCCGCCAACACCATCTCTTCAGCAGGCTCGACAGAAGGGGCCTCAGTCACCGGAACCCTAGCCTCTAAGATCGTGTCGATATCTGCACGAAGACTGTCAATTACAGCCTACAGAGTCGATACATCCACCTGAGGGGCTGGTCGGGCGAGCACCCTCAACTCAAAGGCGTCCAAGCGTTGGTTAACCTCAGCGATCTTCCGCTCTGTAAATTGGGCCATTTTCCACTCTAGGCTCTCTTCGGACTCAGTAATAGACTTCTGCATCCACAACTGGATATGATGCAGAAGTGTGGCCATTTGCGCCTCTAGTTTTTGGACCCTAGCAAGCGGGACCAGTGGCGGTAGAGTGGCAGTGCGAGAGGAGCTCAGGGCAGTGCTACTACCCGGGATAGACTCGACCGGGATAGTGTTAGTGGACGCCACCTGTGTAGCTGTGCAAGCCTGGGCTACCGTATAAGCAAGATCATCATCAAGTGGGGGCAGCTCGGGACGGGGCCCTCTGCGTGGAGCAAAATCATTAGCCTCGTCTCGGATGAGGCCGACATCAACAGTGCCCTGCGGGGTCTTAAGCTGATCTACCTTCCATATGGGCACACCTGCGGACCTGCAGAGAGAAAAGATCATGCACGAGAAAGGGTAGGTAGTAGTGACCTTGAATGCCCTCTCGTGCATGACTGCCTGTAGAAGCCATGCGAAGTCCACCTCGAACCCGGCTATGATTTTCGCCATCAACACTGCTCGATCCCAGGTAACGATATTATCTGCAGTTGTGGGGGAAAGGCAGTGACGGACAAGCAGACACAAGAACTTCGCCGTGAAAGTGAGGTTGCTATTCTTGATGGCCCTCTTCGGCTCAGTCACCCAATCGGCGCCCTCTCCATCTACTGACAGGTGCAGGGCCATCCACCTCTTGGTGGTCTCTCTCAGTGATGGCTCATGCAAGAACTGGCCATCTTTAACTATCTGCCAGCGATAGTCAAACTCGACAGTAAGGGGGGTCCGAGTAGCATCAACACTCTCGCCGTATAGAAACCGGCGGATGGTTGGCAGGGAAATGTCAACCTGTACGCCCCGTACTCGGACCTGCTCCAGTGGGGCCTGTTTAGCAGGGGCAGCCCGCCTATCGATCTGTGATCGGAGAGTCGCTACGTAGGATACGTAGAACTCTCGGACTATTTCTTCACAGTATCGTCCCAACGGATATGCTGTCCACTCCAAGCGATGCTTGGTGAAGAGATTGTGGATCTCAGGCATCGTCGGGAGACTCCCTGTAAGGACTCGCCGCTCCAAGGTGAGTGTTCGAGTCATCACTCCTTTATCAGTCAGCAACTTGGCGTCGGAGTAGACTTGAAATTTCCCATCGACACACCACCGGTTGGGCTGGTCAGTGGATGGGGTGGGGACCTGAGCTGGTGAGCCTGATGTAGATTCTGAACTGTCAGCCTCTTCAGACGAGATCGACGTTGCAGCGGTGGCGGGTGCGGGAACCTCAGCAGAGCCGGAGGCTTCCTCGGACCATGATACTCCTAAGGAGCCAGACGCTCCTTCTTCATTTGTGGCTGACCCAGAGGGTGTGCCGGTCAGTGTGCGCTCCTCATAAGACTGGGAGGCAATGACTACGCCAGATGCCACCTTTTTGGGTGTGGCTCTGGGAGCACGTGCAGCAGGGGAAGGTCTGGAAGTGCATGGGGGCACATACTCAGGGTCACGCTCATCATCAGAGCCGATGACCATGCGGGCAGACGGGGCGACAGACTTGATTGCCCGCGTGCATAGATTCGGTCTTGCTTGGGTGCCATAGTAGATAGTACCTGTAAAGGATC
Source organism: Solanum corneliomulleri (assembly GCA_027704805.1). Taxonomy (NCBI): domain Eukaryota; kingdom Viridiplantae; phylum Streptophyta; class Magnoliopsida; order Solanales; family Solanaceae; genus Solanum; species Solanum corneliomulleri. The sequence continues at coordinate 140,104 of JAKWIY010002685.1, read as the reverse complement.
AATATTAGTAGGATTAATGGCAAACAATACAAGCAAAACCATACGAAATAAAACATTGAATATAGTATGTCATTGCTATAGAAACAGTGACACACGACGGGCCTAGTGACGGCTCATCGTGAATATGACGAACTGTCATGAAGTCCGTCGTGTTTCACTTAGACTATGTATATATAGAGAACCCTGAAAGAGAGTCTCTGACAAGCATGATGGTATGTGCAGGACGGACCGTCACAGGTACGACGGTCCATCGTAGGTAACCATCATAGGACACTTAAATAAAAATGGAGACCCTTAACATAGGGGTCTCTGACCATCATGATGGTCGTGCAGGACGGACAGTCGTGAAGACGACGGTCTGTCTCATGTGTCTGTTGGGAAACACTTGGGATAAAATGAAAGACCCTTAGAAACAGGGTCTCTAACAACCAGAATGGTTGTGCAGGATGGACCGTCGTGAAGATGACTGTCCGTCACATGTGTCCGTTGGGGGACACTTAGAAAAAAATGAGAGACCCTTAGAAACAGGGTCTCTGACAACCAGAACGGTTGTGCAGGACGGACCATCGTGGGTATGACGGTTCGTCATATGTGTCCATTGGAGGACAAGGTGCTAGGGCTTTTGGAACGGACCCTACGACGGTCCGTCATGGGTACGACGGTCCGTCATTGGGGTCTCGTTTGGTATATCTGTGACAGAACTGGGGGTACCCCATGCATCCCCGATGAACCCACATAAAACTTGTAGTGTTTTAGACCTACATTTGTCTAACCCAACTACCTAAGAAACTAGCAATTCAAAAGTATCTATTTCTAGGGTTGTAAACATGGAAATTTCGAACATTTTTAACCTAGGTTAGACAGAATCGTATAAAAGAAACAACATATGAATAATAACTAAGCTAATACGAACTAATAAACAAAAATGCAAGATAAATGAGTAGAAATTAGAGACACATACCTTGGAGCTGGAGAAAACAAATGGACAAGTACTTGGTGGCAAAGAAGACACCCACAGCAGCAACTCCGACTAGTAGATTAACACTTTTAGGGCTTTGGGGAATTGTGGGGGGTAATGATCGGTGGTTGATAGAGGAATAGATTGTGGAAGTTAAAAAAGAGAGAGTAGTAGGATGAATATGAAAGGAATGGGGTGAAATGAGGGGTTGGGGAATTTAAACAGTCTAATTTTGAAAAAGACTCTAGTCGGGTCGGGTCGGGTACGACTCATTAATCACACGACGGTTCCCCGACGACAGTCCGTCGCAGTTGTGAAGGCCCGTCGTTGGTTCCGTCATGTGTTCCCTAGTTTGAAAATAAAAGAAACATGTACCTGGTGCGACAAAGTCATACAACGGTCCGTCGCAGGCGCAACGGTCCGTCGATGTATCCGTCAGTGACTGCTGCAGAGTAATTTTCTGCGGAATTTCCTGGTGATGTGCCTGCAAATTTAAAAACCCATTACTAGAAAAATGCTACCATTACTAAAAAGACTATAAGTATTGGGTTGCCTCCCAACAAGCGCCTGATTTAATGTCGCGGCACGACTGGGGAACCTTGGTTACTCAGACTTCATCAAGATGGTATGCCTCTTCGCTTCATTCCCCGATGCTTTATGCCCAAAATAGGGTTTTATTCTATCTCTATTCCTCTTAAACCGCACTCCCTCCTTGGATTTTAACTCAAATACTCCATGAGGGAATACTTGGATAATCAAGTAAGGGCCAGTCCATTTGCACTTGAGCTTGCCCGGAAGAAAAGGCACCCAGAACTGTCTACAAGCACCAAATCCCCAACCATAAACTCTTGTTTTGCAATTTTCTGTTCAGTCTCCTTCTTCATCTTGTCTTTGTGGGATATGGCAGATACCGATTGGAGCTCATCACTCTGCCTCATGGTCCTACAAATGTTGAAGGTCGCTTCTTCATTATTCAACCTAAATGTCATCTGTCCCTTCTCCATATCAACTAATGCTCTACCTGTAGCAAGGAATGGCCTCCCAAGAATAATAGGCACTTCTAAATCGACCTCACAATCAAGAATAACAAAATCAGTCAGAAAGATGAATGACTCCACTTTTGATAGCACATCAAGGAGTCTCCCTATAGGCCGTTTTACTGTCCGATCAGCCATCAGTAGCCGCATCTCAGTGGGTTTCGGATCCCCCTAACCCAATTTCTTGTTAATCGAGAGGGCATGAGATTTATGCTTGCCCCCTAGATCACATAATGCTTTCGCAAAATGTTATGGCCCAACTGTATAAGCGATAGTGAACGCACCATGATCTTCTTTCTTTTGTACGAGGGATCTTGTAGCAATAGCACTACAATGCTGCAGTCTATCATCATCCTCGAAAGTGACCTATCTTTTCTTGGTGAACAGATCTTTAATAAATTTGGCATAACCGGGCATTTGTTCTAGAGCTTCTACAAAAGGGACATTGATAGAAAGCTTGTCACGACCCAAAACGAGTCGTGAGTGGCACCCACACTTATCCTACTATGTGAGCGAACCAACCAATCTAAACCCTAACATTTCAAACATAATGAACAAAATACAATGAGGAAGACTTAAAACTCATTAATGAATCAATTAAATAACTTCTAAAATTCAATCTTATTATTATCCCCAAAATCTGGAAGTCATCATCACAAGAACATCTATCCTCAAATTACTAAATCTAAGAGTATCTAAGAAGCTAAAATAAATAAAAAGCTAGTCCATGCCGGAATCTCAAGGCATCAAGACATGAAGAGGAAGATCCAGTCCAATCTAGAAGCAATAGCTCACCCTGAAATCTGGCTTGATGAAGACTGGCTAGAGTTACGGTTGAGTTGAAGACGACGGTACGTTTGCTGCACTCCACAATTAACAAAGAAAACAAATACAAGTAGGGGTCAGTACAAGGCACAAGTACTGAGTAGGTATCATCGGCAAACTCAAAATAGAAAACAGTATATATCAGATAATAACATAAAATCAACTAATATTCTTAACAGGCGACATTATCTATTACTGTAACCCTTGGGCACAACACCAAGCACATCAATGAGGACTCACGCCTCCCCATCATACTCATTTGGGAATTAGTTCTTTAAGATTTAGTATATTATCATAATTCAAGATTCATTATCTTTATTCCTCTTGTGTCGGTACGTGACACTCCGCTCCACTACTACTATCCTTGTGTCGGAACGTGACACTCCGATCCATATACTATCCTGGTGTCGGAACGTGACACTCCGATCCATATACTATCCTGGTACCGGAACGTGGCACCCGATCCATATACTATCCTGGTGTCGGAACGTGACACTCCGATCCATATACTATCCTGGTACAGGAACGTGGCACCCGATCCATATACTATCCTGGTGTCGGAACGTGACACTCTGATTCTCATATACTATCCTGGTACCAGAATGTGGCACCCGATCCCCTAATCTCACTACTTTCGTTCATCACGCCTTCTTTTATGCCAAGGCATCATCATTAACAAAGTAGATTAGGGTTTTTCAAGATTTAGGATTCAATAGCTTCATCATGCTTATTTTATCACAATTATATAACCACATTCATGCAAGCATACAATTAAGCATATAGAAGGGTCTAAAATACTACCCAATACATATCATTCGCTATTAAGAGTTTACTACGAATAGCATAGACCATAACCTACCTCCACCGAATATTCGTGATCAAGCAAGAAAATTCCCAAAGCGTTGTTTCCCTCTTCGTTCCTCTCTCTCTCGATCGTTTCTCCCTTTCTTGTTCTTTCTATATTTCTTATTGAAACCCTCTTTCTTTTACCCTAATTAGCATATAATTAAGTATAAAAGATGATAAATTAACCCACTATTTAACTCAAGGTTATCTCCTTTAACCCCCAAGTAATTGAATTATCAATATTAAACCACTAACTTTATAATTATAATCAGGAATAGTCCATAACGCCCCTTAAAATATTTAACAGAAATCTGACCGAGTCAGGGATTATGCAGCCTGTGATGGCCCGTCGTGCCTGCGACGGTCCGTCCTGCTGCTTCCGTCCCAAAGTTCAGAGACTAAATTTCACTAAGGGTCTGTGACGGTCCGTCGTGCTCACGACGGTCCGTCCTGCCATTTCCTTGCGAAGTTCAGAGAGTCGATTTCAGTACCCAAATTTTAGAATTCTAAGTGTTTTGGAACGAGACCCCCTCGACAGTCCGTCGTGCCCATGACGGTCCGTCGTGGGATCCGTCGACCAAGATAGTTTTTCTAGAAATAAAATCTGCTGCTCAAAATGACTAAACAGGTCATTACAATAGATACCAATTTACCCATCGTTCGTCCTCGAACGATCACAAGAAGAAAACAAGGGCGAAAAGGAGTACCTGAATCTGTAAACAGGTGTGGGTATCTTTCTTGCATATCAGCCTCTTTCTCCCAAGTGGACTCTTTGACTGGTCGATTCTTCCATTGAACTTTGATGGATGCAATCTCCCTTGATCTCAACTTGCGAATTTCCCTATCTAGAATGGTAACAGGCTCCTCCTCATAAGTCAAATTCTCATCAAGCAGAACTGAATCCCAACGAATGATGTAGTTTCCATCCCCATGGTATCTTTTCAACATAGACACATAAAATACCGTATGCACTCCTGACAGCCCTGGAGGCAAGGCTAATTCATAAGCCACCTCCCCTACTCGCTTAAGTACTTCAAATGGTCCAATATACCTTGGGCTTAACTTACCTCTCCTACCAAACCGCATCACCCCTTTCATGGGCGAAACCTTCAGAAAGACTTGATCACCCTCCATAAACTCCAAGGCTCTAACCTTTCGATCTGCATATTCCTTTTGCCTGCTTTGCACCGCTAAAAGCTTTTCTTGAATAGATTTCACTTTCTTCAATGAATCCCTCAAAAGGTCAGTACCCCAAGGTCTAAACTCAAATGCATCAAACCAACCAATGGGAGACCTACATCTCCTCCCATACAGTGCCTCAAATGGAGCCATATCAATACTTGAGTTGTAGCTATTATTGTATGAAAACTCCGCTAAGGGTAAGAAGATATCCCAATGACCACCAAATTCTATCACACATGCACGAAGCATATCCTCCAACACTTGAATCGTTCGCTCAGACTTACCATCGGTCTGAGGGTGAAATGCAGTACTAAGGTCCAACCTAGTACCTAATTCAGCATGAAATGTTCTCCAAAACTTAGAAGTAAACTGCGTACCTCTATCTGATATGATGGAGAGTGGAACTCCATGCAATCGAACGATTTCTGAGATATAGATTTTGGCTAACTTCTCTGCATTGTAGGTCACCTTAACCGGAATGAAGTGAGAAGACTTAGTTAATCTGTCCACAATTACCCAAATTGAATCGAACTTTCCCAATGTCTTTGGAAGACCAACCACGAAGTCCATTGCAATTCTCTCCCACTTCCATTCAGGAATGGCCATTCTGTGAAGTGTTCCTCCGGGCCTTTGGTGTTCATACTTTACTTGCTGACAATTTGGACATTTGGCAACAAAATCAACAATGTCGCGCTTCATTCTACTCCACCAAAAGTGTTGCTTTAGGTCACGGTACATCTTGGTTGCACCAGGATGTATAGAATATCCAGAACTATGAGCGTCTATAAGAATAGTGTGGATCAAATCATCAGCACGGGGCACACATACCCTTCCCTTAATCCTCAAAACACCTTCCTCATCAATTATTGCTTCTTTAGCCTCTCCTCGCAACACCATATCCCGAATTCGGCTTAGTTTCTCATCAACAAACTGCTTTCCCTTAATCTTGTCAAGAAAAGAAGATCTCGCCTCCACACAAGCCAAAAATCCTCCCTTCTCAGTTACTTCTAGCCTCATAAAGTCATTAGCCATGTTTTGGATTTCTCTAGCCAACGGGCGTCTAGAAACCTGTAAGTGAGCTAGGCTTCCCATTCTCCCTGCTTTTCTACTTAAGGCGTCGGCCACAACATTTGCCTTTCTTGGGTGATACAAGATGGTAACATCATAGTCCTTTAGTAGTTCCATCCATCTCCTCTGTCTCAAATTTAAATCCCTCTGAGTAAAGACATACTGTAGGCTACGGTGATCTGTGTAGACTTCAGACTTGACCCCATATAGATAGTGTCTCCATTGCTTTAATGCAAACACTACCGCAGCCAACTCCAAATCATGGGTCGGATAGTTACGTTCATGCACCTTTAATTGCCTCGAAGCATAAGCAATCACATTCTTCTCTTGCATTAGCACTCCACCCAAGCCAGAATAGGATGCATCACAATAAACGATGAAGTTCTTACCCTCTACTGGCAAGGTAAGAATTGGTGCAGTAGTCAACAAGTTCTTGAGTTTCTGAAATCTTTCCTCACATTCATCCCTCCATACAAATGGAACATTCTGCTTAGTCAAGTTCGTCAATTGGGAAGAAATAGAAGAGAATCCCTTGACAAATCGACGGTAGTAGCTAGCTAAACCAACAAAGCTCCTTATTTCTGACACATTAGTAGGTCTTACCCAATTCCTCACTGTTTCAATCTTAGAAGGATCTACCATCACTCCATCCTTAGAAACCACGCGCCCCAAGAAGGACACTGATTCTAACCAAAACTCACACTTGGAGAACTTGGCATAAAGCCTTTTCTCCCTTAATACTTCCAACACAATCCTCAAATGCTCCTCATGTTCCTTCTTACTCTTGGAGTATATCAGTATATCATCAATAAATACGATCACAAAGAGATCCAGATATGGCTTAAAAATCCTGTTCATCAAGCTCATGAAAGCAGAAGGGGAATTCGTAAGCCCAAAAGACATTACTAAGAACTCATAATGCCCATACCTGGTCCGTAAAACAGTCTTGGGTACATCCGTTGCCCGTATTTTCAATTGATGGTAACCGGATCTCAAATCGATTTTTGAGAAGGTACAAGCACCTTGTAGCTGATCGAACAAGTCATCAACGCGAGGAAGAGGATACTTGTTCTTAACTGTTACCTTATTCAGTTGTCTGTAGTCTACGCACATCCAAAAACTCCCATCCTTCTTCTTCACAAATAACACCGGAGCACCCCAAGGGGATGCACTTGGTCTAATGAAGCCTTTACTTAACAACTCTTGAAGTTTGGCCTTTAATTCCCTTAACTCCGCTGGGGCCATCCTATAAGGGGGTATAGAAATGAGGCTAGTACCCGGTTCCAGATCAATGCAAAAATCGATATCTCTATCCGGTGGCATACCAGGAAGATCTGCAGGGAACACATCCAGAAACTCACAGACTATCGAAACCGACTCAATTGAAGGTACCTGAGTAGTGTCATCCCTGAGATGTGCCAAGAAAGCTAAACACCCTTTGCCAACCATTCTCTTAGCACGAAGAAAGGAGATGATACGAACCAGAGTGGAAGTGTAGTCACCCTCCCACACTAACAGATCTGTCCCAGGCTTGGCCAACGTCAAAGTTTTAGCATTACAATCTAAGATTGCAAAATTTTGAGAAAGCCAAGTCATACCCAGAATTACATTGAAATCAACCATTTCGAAGATAACTAAGTCTACATGAGTATTGCTCCCCACAAAAGTCACCAGACAAGACCTATATACCTTTTCAACTATCACAGACTCACCCACCGGAGTAGAAACACGAATAGGCATGTCAAGCAATTCACAATGTTAATTAAGACCAGTAGCAAATGAGGAAGATACATATGAAAATGTGGAGCCAGGATCAAATAATACAGAAGCCATGCAATCACAAACCAAAAGATTACCTGTGATAACAGCATTAGATGTCTCCACTTTAGACCGCCCGGGGAAAGCGTAACAATGGGCCCTATCACCTGTCTGTCCGTTGCCCCTACCATGTTGTGCCGTAGTGGCTCCAGTTTGCCCATCACCCCGGCCGTTTTGGTTACCACCATTACCTCGACCACCACGTCCTCCAGCATGACGGCCTCTTCCATGACCACCTGTACCTCTTGCTATTGGGGGTCTGTAACTCTGTTTTGGACAATATCTCTTAATATGTCCAGTCACCCCATATCCATAACACTCTCTGGAGTCAAGCATGGGTCTCTGTGAGAATGACGAAGTCTGGGGATAACCTCCAACCTCAGAGAAATGTTGACCGGTCTGAGGTGGACCCCCAACTATAGTTTGTAGTGATGACTGAATGGTTCGGGCTGGATAACCTCCTGAGCCTTGCCCTCTGGAGTAAGAACCATTAAACTCACCTCCCTTTTGAAAACTTTTTGATGTCGATGCCATGGTGAAGTCATCTAGCTTCACTCCCTCCACCTCTATCACGAAGTCTACCACTTCCTGAATGGATTTTGCTGTAGCCGCTACCTGTAGGGCTGAAATCCGCAACTCTGAGCTCAACCCCTTTATAAAACGGCGAATCCGTTCTTGTGGAATGAAACAAAGCTTGGTGGCATATCTGGAAAGTGCACGAAACCTAGCCTCATAAGCATTAACCGACATCCTGCCTTGCCCTAGGCTTAGAAACTTATCTCTCCTCCTACCCCTCAAAGTACGGGGTATATACTTCTCCATAATCAAGCTAGAGAATGATGCCCTAGTCATAGGTGGTGCCTCTGTTGGTTGACACTCAACATGTAACCGCCACCACATTTTGGCGTTCCCTTAAAACTGATAGGTCACAAACTCAACAGCAAATCGTTCTACTATACCTATCTTGTGTAGTAGCTCATGACAATGAACCAGAAAATCGTAGGCATCCTCAGATTCAGCACCCTTGAATACTGGAGGTTTCAATTTCAAGAACTTACTGAAAAGTTCATGCTGATCACTTGTCATTATGGGCCCTGTAGTCAAACGAGGAAACATGCCTATTTCCAATGAGGAATCCATGCGGGGAGCCACAGTAGCTGCATGTTGTACCTCCGAAACCTGAGGTGCTGGTGCAGAAAACACTGGAGGTGTATGGCCCTGATCAGATAGCCCGCTAAGATAAGCAAGAACCTTATTGATCATCTCTGGGGTAGGTTGGGGTGGCAATTCCTCGTTCTGCACTTGTTCATTCTCCACTTCCTCACCCTCTCTTATCACTTCCTCAGTCGGTGGAGGAGTCACCGCACTAGTACTAGTTGGGCTAGGTGCTTGTCCTATTCCTCTAGAGGACGTCCTCCCGCGACCTCTACCACGACCTCTTGCCACTGTTCCTCTCCGAGCTACAGCCCTAGTGGCTGGCTCAGACGCATCCTGTCTTGCCTGTGTTGGTGTTGGCGCTGTTGTTGCTCTAGTTCTAACCATCTGCGAAATAGAGTGAAGATGGTCAGATACCAATTTGTATCACCTAGATACTAATTGGATCCAAGTAATAGCACGAAAGAAAGAAGGAAAGAATGGAATTTTCCTAAAGTCTTATAGCCTCTCAAAGAAAAGTAAAGGCGTTCCCCTACGTTCCTTAAGATTTACTAGACTCGTTCTTGTGTGATGAGACCAACGAACCTAATGCTCTGATACCAAGTTTTGTCACGACCCAAAACGAGTCGTGAGTGGCACCCACACTTATCCTACTATTTTAGCGAATCAACCAATCTAAACCCCAACATTTCGAACATAATGAACAAAATACAATGCGGAAGACTTAAAACTCATTAACGAATCAATTAAATATCTTCTAAAATTCAATCTTATTATTATCCCCAAAATCTGGAAGTCATCATCACAAGAACATTTATCCTCAAATTACTAAATCTAAGAGTATATAAGAAGCTAAAATAAATAAAAAGCTAGTCCATGCCGGAATCTCAAGGCATCAAGACATGAAGAGGAAGATCCAGTCCAAGATAGAAGCAATAGCTCACCCTGGAATCTGGCTTGATTAAGACTGGCTAGAGTTGCGGTTGAGTTGAAGACGACAGTACGTTTGCTGCACTCCACAATTAACAAAGAAAACAAATACAAGTAGGGGTCAGTACAAGGCACAAGTACTGAGTAGGTATCATCGGCCAACTCAAAATAGAAAACAGTATATATCAGATAATAACATAAAATCAACTAATATTCTTAACAGGCGACATTATCAATTACCGTAACCCTTGGTCACAACACCAAGCACATCAATGAGGACTCACGCCTCCCCATCATACTCATTTGGGAATTAGTTCTTTAAGATTTAGTATATTATCATAATTCAAGATTCATTATCTTTATTCCTCTTGTGTCCGTACGTGACACTCCGCTCCATTACTACTATCCTGGTGTCGGAGCGTGACACTCCGATCCATATACTATCCTGGTGTCGGAACGTGACACTCCGATCCATATACTATCTTGGTAGCGGAACGTGGCACCCGATCCATATACTATCCTGGTGTCGGAATGTGACACTCCGATCCATATACTATCCATGTACCGGAACGTGGCACCCGATCCATATACTATCCTGGTGTCGGAACATGACACTCCGATCCTCATATACTATCCTGGTACCGAAACGTGGCACCCGATCCCCTAATCTCACTACTTTCGTTCATCAAGCCTTGTTTTATACCAAGGCATCATCATTAACAAAGTAGATTAGGGTTTTTCAAGATTTAGGATTCAATGGCTTCATCATGCTTATTTTATCACAATCATATAACCACATTCATGCAAGCATACAATTAAGCATATAGAAGGGTCTACAATACTACCCAATACATATCATTTGCTATTAAGAGTTTACTACGAATAGCATAAACCATAACCTATCTCCACCGAAGATTCGTGATCAAGCAAGCAAATTCCCAAAGCGTTGTTTCCCTCTTCGTTCCTCTCTCTCTCGATCGTTTCTCCCTTTCTTGTTCTTTATATTTTTCTTATTCAAAACCTCTTTATTTTACCTTAATTAGAATATAATTAAGTATAAAAGATGATAAATTAACCCACTATTTAAATCAAGGTTATCTCCTTTAACCCCCAAGTAATTGAATTATCAATATTAAACCACTAACTTTATAATTATAAGCAGGAATAGTCCAAAACGCCCCTTAAAATATTTAACAGAAATCTGACCCAGTTAGGGATTAGGCAGCCTTTGACGGCCCGTCGTGCCTGCGACGGTCCATCCTGCTGCTTCCGTCCCAAAGTTCAGAGACTAAATTTCACTAAGGGTCTGTGACGGTCCGTCGTGCCCACGACGGTCCGTCCTGCTATTTCGTCGCGAAGTTCAGAGAGTCGATTTCAGTACCCAAATTTCAGAATTCTATGTGTTTTGGAAGAAGACCCCCTCGACGGTCCGTCGTGCCCATGACGGTCCGTCGTGGGATCCGTCGACCAAGACAGTTTTTCCAGAAATAAAATCTGCTGCTCAAAACGACTAAACAGGTCGTTACAAAGGTGCTTCAACATTGTTATGAAACGCCGATATTTACCATCCTCGGTCTTATTCACTAATCTTTGAGGGAAGGGTGGTGGTGGCCTAGGCATGGGAATTACCTTGATAGGTACTTCTGCATCTTTTCCATTACTTTCCTCTGCTTCACCACTACCCTTTTCCACATTATCATTATCCTTTCTCACATTTTCCTCAGTAGATTACATAGGGGGGTCAATGGTTTGCTTACCACCCCTAGTAGTGATTGCCATATAGTTCACATCATTCTTTGGATTTTTGGAAAGTGTTCCTAGGAAGAGTGTCCGGTTGCCGTGTGTTCACTCTCGCAGACATTTGGGCCACTTGCAATTCAATCTGTTTAATCTAAATTGCATGTGCATCAACTTTTTGCCCAATACTAGCTAAATCATCCCTTAACTCTTTAATGTGCTCATCACTAGCATCTAATCTCCACATCATTTTGTGAAACATATCCTTAACTTGCACCATAGTATCTCCACCATCCCTAGGAGTAACTTCACGATTTTGAGGAGGGACATAGGGCCCATTCCTATCATTTGTATTACAATAGTTACCCCTGTTAAAGTTGTTGTCGCGGTTGTAGTTTCCATCTCGGACATAATGAGCCTCACGATTGTAATTACCATAGTTTCGACCTTGGTTCCCTTGACCTTGGCGCGAATTATCCTTATTTGAGCCTTGGGCGCTTGGTCGGAAACCCCCCATCGGCTCATTTACTGCATAAGTGTCCCCCGCATAATAACATTCATCATTAGGAGTTGGTGGTTTAGGCAAGTAGTTGACTGCATTTATCTTTTCTGCACCCCCAGTGACATGTTTTAGTACCAACCCAAGCTCAGCTCTCATATGAGCCATTTCTTCACGAATCTCATCTGTGGCTGGGTTGTGAGTGAACTGCACTACGAAGGTGTTTCTCCCTGTATCAGACTTTCTAGTACTCCAATCTTTCTTATTCCGGGAGATTTTTTCTAATTTTTCAGCAATCTCAGCATAAGGGCATTCTCCATAAGATCCACCTGCTATAGTGTCCAACACCGCTTTGTTGTTATCATCCTGTCCCCGATAGAAGTATTCCTTCAGTGACTCATCATCTATACGGTGATTTGGAACACTAATCAAGAATGAGGTGAATCTATCCCAAGAACTACTAACAGACTCTCCTGGTAGTGCCACAAAGTTGTTCACTCTGTCTTTGTGGTTAGTTTCTTGGAGACCGGATAATAGCGTGCTAAGAAAACATCCCTTATTTGGTTCCAAGGCAAGATTGAGTTGTATGGGAGCTCAGTGAACCATATAGCAACCTTTCCCGTCAGTGAGAGAGGAAACACTATGAGCCCTATTACATCTAGATCCAAATCAGGCCTCCCTACACAACTTTTACACACTGCCCTTACCTTAGCTATATGGGCATGTGGATCCTTAGAAGGTAGCCCTGAAAACAAACCTACTGCAGTGAGCATTTGAATCAGGCTACTATTTACCACAAAGGTGTGGCCTGTGGGTAGAGGGGGTTAGACAAGTGGCCCATCCGAGTCTGCTATGTTATCATACCCTCTGTAGAGGGGCCGTGGAGCAGGATTTTGTCCCCTCTGTTGGTGTTCACCCGGAGCATCTGGTTCGGATCATCATCATTTATTCCCAGGTTTTGGTTCATGTTGCACAATGTACGCTCTAGCTCGTGATCTTAGGGAAACAAGGGTTCTCTTCCTCTCCATGTATATGGCATACAAAGAGGATAGTTCTAAAAAAAATCAAGAAAAATAAAACAAAGTAAAATCAAGAAATTATCAACTAAACTATAGTTATAAAGTCAAGTTAATCTAAAAGCTATAATCCCCGGCAACAGCGTCAAAATTTGATACGCTCAAACTTACTTGTCAAATAAGAAGTAAAGCGGCCGTGTCAAGCAAATAACCCAACTAGTGAGGTTGGGATCGTTCCCACAAGGAAAATAGTCTAGACATAACTTCAACCTGTTATTAATATTGTTTGGTCAATGACTTCCTTGGAAAGTAAAAACATAAAAAGGGGGGTTTTTTATTTCTAAATAAGTGAAAATAAACAACAAACTTTAAAGAGACACTTAACAGCTTTTAATGTTGGGTTTTAATCAATTAATCAAAGAAACTAGGGTTTACGTGTTCCCCACAGGTTCATAACTTGATAACTCTAACTATAACAATTCTTTCCTAGTATCTTGCTTGCTGCGAACTCGGGGTGTTTTGTGCGAATTCACTCCAAGTATTTTATATCCCTAGGTGGATACTTGTAGTGTTTTTAAGTTATATTAAGTAAGTTTTAATCCCTGCACCTAGACAAGACCCCTCACTTCAAATATTCAAACTCCCTCACTACAGAAAACTCTCTCAAAGTCACCATTAGAGCTAAGACTCAACGAGGGAAAGAAGGCTGGTTTGGACGTACATCTTCACAAAAATTAGAAGGTTTCCTTATCTTTGAGGTATGGTATCAATCCTTGAACCTTCTTCCATTCAAGGAGTCATTTCCAAAAGATTTGAAAAAGGGTTTTCAAAACTCTATTTCATTCTATCTTTGATTTTAAGCATAGGTCTTCTTGCAAAAGTGTTCTAATGATTTAACTATGTTTATTATTTTATGTATTTATGATTCAATTTTAAAAACCTAATGAACTTTTGTATATGCAAATGTTAACTTTTAGCTTAAGAATGGGTTAATGAGCCAGTTTGGGTAAGGTAATGACTTGGGTTTTCTTATGTTGAATATTTGGTTTTAGCTACTGCCATACGGGGCCTTTTTATGATGGAATTTCAGAAATTGATTAAAGTGGATGATGGCTTGGTTAAATGGTAAGTTTCCAATATTGTATAGTTCTTATGATGAATTTCTCTTGAGTGGTATGGTCCACCTTCTTGGTGGCGGTGTTTATTTGCTTAACCTTATATTATTTAGTATGTTTTTTGAGTGTGGATTTGAAGTCCTAGTAAATGAAATGAAGTGAATTTGAAGATAAGTCTGTCTTGTGTTTTTGTTGAAGTTGAACAGTTTGTTTGTCTTAGATTATGCATAAGTAAAATATATAACTTTGCGATGAATGTCAAGTGCGTACATTTATGTATGTAGGTCGAAAGCATGTATAGAAATCAATATTAATGAAATGATGTTTATATGCAAGATGTGCTCAGAAGTACTCACACACACTTAAATGGATGTATGAAGTTAAATTGAGTAAATAGAGGAGTTTTGAGGTTAACACTCTTCGTTAGTTGAGATGAAGTGTTTAGTAGCAACCTCACTTTATCCTAAGAGCTCTCTAAGATAGGTTACTTGATGAATGACCTCCGTGAGTTGAGATGTTGTGTTCACTAAGTAATATCGCCTCACTTAAGTAATATCACCTATATGTTAATGTGTTAAAAAAGAATGATTCTATCTTAGGGAGTCTGTAGGATCTCTTAAGTGTGTGTAAGGGATTTTATGGGAGGTCGCTTCACAACTCACTCAAGTGAACCTTAGAGTCACCTTGGTAGGAAAATCTCATGTTCTTATTTTGATATCTCTTAAGTGTGTATGTGACTCTTTATAAGTAAATTTGAGGGTCTTTTCGACACATCTGGAGAGGGGGTATAGGTTGTATCTCTTTGTGTGATTTAAGTAAATTTTAGGATAGCTTTGAGTGAGAAGATTACATACTAAAGGGTGTTTAAAGTGAAGTGAAGGAACTTCAATGTAATAGTGAATTGAGTTCACTGTACAGTGAAGTGACTTCATTGTAATGTTCGCTAAAAATGTGTCTTTTTGTTAAATGATTTCTTATGTTTTTCTAAGTTTTTAAATATTTTTCTTATGATTATTGTATGATGTTTTAATCTAAACTCATGAAAAAAATGTTATATACTAAATGTATATTTTTCATGATTTTCGCATGGCTTCCAAATTTAGTACATCTAATGTGCTAACCCCTTCTTTTACTTTTTGAATAAAGTGTAGGGAAATGGAATTCCGCTAGCGTATTGCTTATGAAAAAACTGTTCGTGTAGTGAAGAATGTTTTGAGCTTTTACTCTTTTTAGAATGTTTATCATGAAATGAATGATACAAGCGGCATAGATGATACTTCTTGAAGTCTCATTTTCCATGTGACGACAGAAGGATGTCCTAACTTGTAGAGAGTACTGGCGGGTCTTGACATATGTTCTTAGGTACCAATGGATATTATCTATACCGAATATTGAGGTTTTGAGAAATCAAATTCTATAAAAAGCTTATGGTTCCCATTATTCTATTTATACGGGTGCAACCAAAATGTATCATGGCCTTACGGAGGTCTATTGGTCGGATGGTTTTAAATGGTACATAGTCGATTTTGTTGCTAAGTGTCCAAGTTGTCAACAAGTTAAAGTTGAGCATCTAAAACCGTGTGGTAAGTCATCTATATGAACTTTGTTGTTGGGTCTCCTCGAACCCGGAGTCATAATGATTCCATATGGGTTATCGTGGATAGGTTGACCAAAGCTGCCCACTTTATTCTTGTTAGGTCTCCTTATACAGCCGAAGATTATGCAAGCATCTAGATTAATGAGATTGTGAGTCTTTATGGGATTTCTTTGTCCATTATTTCGGATAGGGGTGCGTATTCACTTTCTGTATTTGAAGGGCCTTTAAAAATGGTTTAGGTACTCAAGTGAAACTTAGCACCGCTTTTCATCCTGATACAGATTGTCAAGCAGAATATACCATTCAGACCGTTGAAAATCTGTTAAGAGCATGTGTTATTGATTTCAAAGGAAGTTGGAATGAGCACCTACCATTGATTAAGTTCTCCTACAACAATTAGTTACCATTCGAGCATCTCCTTGGCAACTTTTGAGGCTCTTTATTGTAGAATATGTAGGTCTCTATTTGGATGGTTTGAGCTTGGTGAAATCTCACTCTTTGGTCCTGTAATTATCAATGTGTCTTTAGAGAAAGTTTGAGTCGTTAGAGATAGATTGAAGGTATCCTATGGTCAGCAAAAGTAGTATGCCGACAATATAAGAAAATATTTTAAGTTTTAAATAGGTGATCACGTCTATTTGAAAATTTCACCTACGAAAGGGGTGTTGAGGCGTGGTAGGAAAAGGAAGTTAGATTCTACAACGGGTTGGAAAGGTTTCCTATGAACTAAAACTACCTAGTGAACTACCTTCGGTTCATCCGGTGTTTCATGTTTCTAATCTCAGGAAAGTCATAGGCAACCCGGGGTCTATTTTGCCTATTGAAGGTTTATAGATGGTTGAGAAACTCTTATATGAAGACGTTTCGGTTAAGATCCTTGATCACCATGTCATGAAGTTGAGGAACAAAGAAGTTGCCTCCGTAAAAGTGCCATGGAGGAACCATCTTGTTGAGGGTGCAATATGGGAGGCCAAAGTCGACATGAAGTCCCGCTACCCTCATCCTTTTACTCCTTGACGTTATACATTCGTCTAAAAAGAGACAATAATGACTAATATTAAATTTACTTGTTTTCTGAATAGGTGCATCTTTCGGTAAAAGATGTACCAACTTTAGTTTTAAGCAAATGTCTTCATACTCTATTCTTTCACTAATATAAAATGTGTATGCATGAGGTCTTCTTGAGACTTTGCTGTTTTTTTGGTGTCTTGCAGAGAATGATAACATGGTTACTCTTTAATTTATTTTAAGATCAATGTTGATGTTGAGAAAGAAATTCCTCATTATGTGTCATAAAATTTTGATGCTCTTATATGTTGTGCATCATGAATTGAGTTGCTATGTGTAATGTTGTGGTATGTGATTAAAGGAGTTGCGAAGTACTCTTATGAGATGTTACTCAATATGATTATATGTTGTTGATTGGATGGGCTTCTAGTATCTAGTCTATCCTTACCCTCCAAAAGACTTTAGTGTCATTCGGGGACAAATGTTCCTATAGGGGGGATAATGTAACGCACTGGAATTTCCATGATTTCGACTAGAGCTTCACCGATTGAATAATGACTAAAATTATGTTTATAGACCTACATTAATGTATTATACTCAATTAGAAAAGGTTGGAGCCAAAACGACAAAGAAAGACCTTGGCGTCTGGAAACTAGCTAGTTTTGAACTAATAGATGTCCCTATGTTGGTGAAGGTTTCAAAGTGTCAAGTAAAGTCTGAAACATGTAAAAATACTTTTAATAGGTAGTATGCAGTACATAATGTCGAAACATCCGGTAACGACTCTCCAAGGACCACCCGAAGGGTCCTTGAGAAGAACCCAAACATGGGTGAGCGGGCTGCCAAAGAAGCCTCCGCGCAGCCAGAAAATAAGGGCTACTCCGCGACGCGCATCTAATACGTGGAGGCCCAAATGTTGCCTCGCAACACGGAGCCTCAACAAGGATCTTTGTCTCAACTCGAATTTCATAAAATAAATATGAAATTGACCCCGCGACGTGCATTAACTCCTCGATTCGTCCGCGTAGTTTTTAAGTCAATTTTACTTTACAAAAAGACGCAACTATGTGAGGGATATTTTTTGGTATTTTATGGGACGAGTTTATAATGAATTTAGGTCAGTTTTAGACCACTTTCACTAACTTCAAATCATATTAACAGAAACCCTCTCATCTTTCTCAAGATCTCTCTCTTTTTAAACTCCATTAAAGAACAAGAAAAACTTAAACAAGAAGACGAAGACTTCAAGATTTTCATTCGAAATTCATTGAATATTCGTCTATAAGGTATATGTTCTTAACTCTTCGAATTTTTCTTTAAGATGTCCTTTCAAGGATGATTTTCAAGAATACACCTTGTAGGGTTTTTACTCTATAAACAGGTTTCTTCCTAACTCATGATTTATTACTAATGCTGAAAAATTATGATTTTCTATGGTTAATAAAGTATATATTGTTGGTTAATTGGTTTGTAATGTTTTATTTTTGTGTGAAGCATATTCCTTCTTCAAATAATGGTTTTGATCGGGTTTTATCTATCACTTGATAACATGAACTTGGGATTGGAACTATAGCTTGAATAAATTCTATAATGACCCTTTCCCTTATCCTTAACTAGGAATTGGTCTTGTATATGAATTTAAGGGTTGGTGTTGGTTATGTTATTGAGTATCTCATTATGTTACTGGATTATTTTTTTTAATTGATCGTAAGTTCTTGAAAAAGGTTGTTTGGAAGCAATAGGTAAGTCTTCTAAAGTAGTGAGTTCTCTAAAATGTTTATGTTAGCCTAGAAATGATGTTGCTATGCAATTGAAGTATGTATAATGTTGATATGTATATATGTTGGGATATGAATATGTTAAATATGGGATCATGGTAAGGATGATAATGCAAGTTGATTATGTTTATCTTGTACGCCTTACACACTATGATTATGAGATATTTATCTCAGAAATGAAAGGTTGTGATGAAAAGAAATTCTCATCCTGAACCTATATGGATTCTGATCATGTCTATACGAGGAGGTAAGTTACTATGAATTATGATAAGATTCATGAATAAATGATAATCTATAGGTTTTTCAACAAGGGACTTTAGCTTAGCACTAAGTGAACTAGCTATGAAAGGTGTGCCTTCCCTAGTTGGAACGTTGGTTCACAACAACTCTGATGATATAGAGGCTGCCATATAATGGTGAACTATGAGTCTCTAATATATCTCCTAGTTATTGAACTATGTCGCCACCATAGGAATACTAGATTGTAGATCTACCTATAATGCTATGTTCATGTTCTGGTTCTACTTATGCCGGTAGACAACCTTCTTTCAGTGTGGGATTTCATGATACCAGATTCAGTCTTTAGCTCACATGGTCTAATTTCGGTTAAAGAAAATATTACCTCAAGTAAAATGAAGGATAAGTAAATGGTCATTGACTAGGGTAACTCGAGGAGTCTACTTAGTATAGGGAGGGGTATGGGACTCTACCTAGATATTGCACAAGTTGACCTCTAAGGGGATCCCTAAGAGATTGTTCTTATCTACTAAGATAAAATGAAATGTATAAAGCTTATGATATATGATGTTAGTCTTATATGACGTTTGTAAAGTTGATGAACATGTTATTGGTATATATTGTTATAGGTGGTTATGAATACCTATAATATAAGTTGTATGAAGCAAAGCTTTAATCATGCTCTCTTATCTCGTTTACTTGATTATGTGGGGTTATGGGGCTTCATATGATCACTGCACTTATAGATTTGGTATGGTATTATTGGTAAGTGTTTTTTATGTTAAGTTAATATGCACTATTGAACATGAAATGTTAATATGATTCTATGATGTTATGTCTTTGGTTATGATCATGTTTTATGTTATTGTGATCCTTATCTTCTATATGCTCTCTTGTATGTTCATTAAAGACTATCTAATTACTTAGCATACTTTCTGTCACGACCCGAAAGTAGCCCATAAAAGTTAGGAGGAACCCTTATTTTGTGGTCGGGCGTACTTGACCTTTTAGGGTCTTGTACAAACCCTTCAACTAGCATTCATTACATAAGACATGAAAAGTAGTGCAGAATTAAAACTTTTCACGAATAATTTATTAAAGAGGAAATCTTTCGTAAATACTAAGAAATATTATTGTCACAAGCCAAATTAAAGACACGACATAATAACTTAGGGACACGACCCTTTACATTGAAATGAAAAACATAATAAGTCTTAACATAAAAAAACTAAAAGATAGGAATTATGCCCTCAAATATATGAAAACACACTTTAACCTGAGAGGAACTTTCCCAAGATTCACCTTCTACACTTCAACCTTCAAAACGCTTCCAACCTATACGTATAATATATAAAAGTACGGGGTTAGTACAAATAATGTAGTAAGTGTGGCATATGCAAAAACATGCGAAAATGGACATTTTAGTAAACCAACATTTCATGAAAAATTAAGTAAGATATTCATTAATATAGAAACAAACAACATAAGGAACATCATTTAACACTTAAAGGAATATTTCCATAATTTTTGAAAACACTTCACAGTAACTTTTAACTAAAATTATAGTGAACAAATTAAGCATTTACAGTGAAACCATTTGATAATTTACAATAAATCATTTAAAGCATTCACAATGTATTCAACTTGAGCAATTACAATGAACTATCCTATTCTAAATGTGTGACTTCCAAGGCCAGGAGAAAAAGAAAGTGAACTCACTTACCTTACCTCAAGATTATGTTAAGACTCGTTAAGGTAATACATTAAGGAAGTATGCATATGCTTCCTTCAATACACACCAAAGCAATCCTCAAGAATACCCCTTTTGGCTTATTCAACTCGGGAGAAACAAGTCCCTCAATCAATGGCAAGACATTAAAAGACACCCAAAAAACCGCCAAAGTCTTCCCTTTAGTAATGCCTACTTAGTGCAATGAGTAGATGGCATCCCACACCACCACCTACCCTAGTAGCACATTGTTTCAGAAGGTTTGGCACCAAGTCTTCCATTTCGGAAGGTCCTACATAGTGAAATGGATAGATAGAGTCTCGTACCACCACCTACCCTAAGTAGTAGGTTCTTTTAAAAGACATAGTTCATTCAATTCAAATAAGTATCACCAAGACTCCCTTTTCGGATTTCCTACCTAGTGATATGGATAAATAGTGTCTCATTCCACTACCTAGCCTAAGTAGAACACTCCTTTAGAAGACTTAGCACGTTCATTTCTTTTGTCGGAGTTAGCTTAACCGACATATACCATAAGGGTTAGACATGGAATCTCGATACTAACCCCTATCGAATGAGGGATCCTCACTTTCCTAGAATGAGGTCATTCTCTTAGCATTAACATGGCTTTCCCAATAGCTACACCTGTGAGGGCGCATAGTTAAGGGATAAGAAGATCGCTACTAAGTACCTCATTCTATAATAACAAGGAGTAGTCATCTCAAGAGGTACATGGGAATACAACATCTCAAATCACGAAGTGTAATCCACCTCTCCTTCATATCATCTCGGTGCTAGGCATAACTTCCCACGAATTCTCAACATTATAGACTATAGGTTAAGGATAACTAATGAACATAAAATCTCAACTCACGAAGGGCATTCATCCTCCAACCTATCTTAGAAAGCTCATGAGATGTAGTGGGGTAGGTACTAAACATTTCATATCAACTAACAAAGAGTGTTCACCCCAAAACTCCACTTTTGGACTTAACTTAGCTTCATTCATTCAAGTGGGAGTGTGTGTGAAAAAGTGAGCACACCTTGTACATAATCTTCATTTCATTTACATTTAAGTCTTACTTCTTATACATTCGTTCATCACATCACACACTTAACAAGCTTCATATAATCATATAAGTCCTTCATACATAATCCTTTGCATACTTCTTTTAACAAGTTTCATAAAGCAATTAACAAGAATAATTTCATTTAAGAATACTCTCTAAACTATTTCACATAATATATTAATTAGTCACATTAAAAAGAATAGAATATTTATTATCTTACTTCACATATAAGCCTTCATTCACAATAAACTAGTACCTTACATTCATACGATTAAAAAACAAACAACCGCCTCCAAGAAGATGGACCATACCACTCAAGAGCAATTTCGAAATTGAAACTTAACAACAAAATAACAACCTTAATACATGATTCATAACTTATAAAATTTTTTATAAATAATTCATCATAAATTATCCCTTTGGGCAGTAGCTAAATAACAATGACAACCATAAGAAATCAAAGCTCAAATACAATCAATTCATGCTCATATAACTCATTTCTTAATCCAACCTTAGATGAATATATTTAAAATGATTTCATTGATGTTTTGAAACTTAAAATCATCAAACAATATAAATACCATTATAAATTCATTAAAATATTTTCATGCAAGAACTCTATTTAGATTTGTAGATAGTAGAAACTATGGCTGAAAACCCTATTAAATTAGTTTGAAGGGACTCCTTGAATGAAAGAGAGTTAAAGGATGGATACCATACCTAACATTTAATAAATACCAAAGATTTTTTATGGAGAAACGACCACCAACAGACCTCCTAGCACTTCTTGACTTGTAGCTTCCACAGAGACTTTGAGAGAGAATTCTAAGAGAGAGGGGTTTTGGGTTTTAGGAAGAGGGGTCTAAATTAAAGTCTTAGTATCTAGAACACTTTAATTTACCTAATAAACACTAAAACTAACGTCCTAGGGTCATAAAAGACTTGGGGTGATTTACAAAAACACCCCAAGCCAATGGTAGTCCACTTTAGAGATTTTTGGGCAGTCTCACCAACGGACAATTTGTCAAGAGACGGGCCATTGGTGGGGTCTCGTTGGTTGATACATAGATCCAATTTCTATAATTCCCAATCCCAACTTTCATGGACAATTGACTCCCTAGGTCGATGGGCTATTGGTGGACCAACGGACCATCCTTAGGGTTATCGTTTGGTCACTGCTTTGGCAGCTTGGTCCAAGTCTTGGGACCTTCATCTAGGGCCCCTTTGCTATCCTATGTGAGGTCGTGCCCATACGTTAAACCCCTAAACTATGTCGTCTATGTCTTAGGAACATCCCACCTTAGTTTAAAAAAAAGTACACGTAAAACTCGTTCAAACAAGACATGATGCAAGAACACTTTCAAAGGCACACCTTCCGAACATCATGGATGTTTTCAAAGTTTTGACCTCAAAACTTAACCAAAATTCACACACTATCTAACGGTACTAAAGTAAACAATTTTAAATTTAAATTAAATCATGAAACAGTTACGAGGCTCTAGTTCACCTTAGTTCATTTTGGGGCGTCACACTTTCTGAAGAAATGGTCCTTTTCATGCATGTCCTTTAAAGTGTCTATAATCATACTTATTAAATATGAAACACTAACCCCTTACTTTATATTACAAAAAATGTAGGGTCAGCCAATGAAGATTAAGAAGGTCGATTAAAGAAGTTTTAAAGTCCTTCTCCAAGTGTTGGTAGGTTCTGATGTCAGGGATGGTATCTTTTTCATTATTCTAGCTTTTGAAGACATAAGTAGTTTTAGGATATTAATATTCTCAATGTATTATGTAATTGGATTTCATAGTAGTGAAGTCTATGGGCGTATTGACATTTTATCGGCTAAGTCCAACTCATACTCTTTTGATGTTGTTATGTGAGACAAGTTTTAGAATATCGTTGATGTTATCATGTTTAATAGAGAAACCGATGTAAGCCTATATGCGAGAGGTTTAAGTATACTTCAATAAATGTTACGCAAGAAGTATAAGTACATTTCATATAATATGTACATTTTTTTCATTTTTCTGCTTGTCTGAGTCTTCTAAGAGGACGATGATGTCAGTCGCATATTGGGGGTGCTCTACGGGTGTGACAAACTTGGTATCGGAGCATGAGTTTTAATATACTTAGGATTGATGTATCACTAAACCACATTATATAGTTGTAACATTTCAAAGATCCAAGACTAGTCTTAATGCCTAACATAGGTGTCATGGAGTCTAGAGACCTTTTTAAGTACTATTTTGATTAATATAGGTCATTCAAAAATTTTAGGAGAAAAAACGTACAAAAACGTCCATGACATTATAAACTAGTTCTAAGAGGTACTAGCGTGCCTAAGCCTATTTGATGAGCTTTTAGAAGTCTGAAATCCATGATATTAGGTGGAAGGGTGTATAGCATGTGTTGATGAATATCAGTGGTTAAAAAGTCCCGGTACGACTCCCCAAAGACCAACCAAGGGTCCTTTAGGAGGACCCAAGCACGTAGGAGGCAACACTTCCTAGACAGTGTGCAACCATGAGAAGCCATCAACAGCTCGTGTGTGGATTGATGGGGTGTCGATGCCCAACGTCGTCCCACACTTATCCATATTTATTGATCCCTACCTACTCAAATATCTGACAAAAACGATGAGTGTCCAAGACGGAAAGGGGGGACAGTCGTCGACTCACAGACGGCCCATCGACGGGGTTCCGTCTGTGAGGGTTAAGTTTTCTTGCACGTTTTTAATGTTGGTTCATTTAATTAGTTAGTGGGTTAGGTGTTTAATTAGGGGTTAAAGGGTGTCTAACTGAGTTATTTAACCCCCCATATAAAGAATCCAACCGTCATTAATCTAAACAGAACTCACAAAATAAACTCTCTTCGTCATAGGGGACGATTTCACCATCAAATATTCATCAATTGTTAAGGTATGATATCTAATTCACGTTTGAGACCTCTTTCCTCAAAGGGTTCCTTCAAAGTATTTTAAAAAGTTGAGTTTTCAAGTGGGTTTCAGTCAATTGCGAATTTGATGTTGTGAACTGAGATGTTTATGGTTTATATGAAATATAATGGATAGATTAACATGTATTTTAACTTTATTATGATCAATTGTAACGGTTTGGTTCAAATTAATGAATATGGTCCGAATCCATAACCCTAGGTTTGATCTTGATGTGAATTCGGTTGAGATTGATTGAATTGACTTGATAATTGGTTAAATCCCTATGTTATGATGTTCTAATAATAATCATGAAAAAATTAGGGTTAATTGTTGTCTTTCATACTAGTTGTTGAGAAGTGATCTAGGTTATGAGAATTGACCTAAGTATCTTGTCTTAAGTTATGAGTTAGCATTGAATTATGGTGTAGTGATTCTTCTAACGTTATTATCATGTTGGTTATTGAATTATGTTGATGAGATGACCTAGATGGGTTGAGTTATGGGTTGATGGTAAGACCCTTATGATGAACTATGAAGGAGACTTGGTAAGTCTTGTAATCCCTACTCCTTACTTCAACTTTTGGTTAATTGTGATTAAGTCATGATGACTGTGTTGGAATATGCCTTATTTAGGACTGATAGGGTGGAATGATGTTAAATTTAAATATATTGATTATGGTTGTGAGGTTGATTAAGATGTAAATGCTATAAGGATATTAATGTTTACCAACGTTCTTATTGAAGTTATATGTAATGTGTTAAAACTCACCTATATGAATTGTGATGAAAGGATTTATGCTCATACAATTCTTATTGAGTTAGTGATGATGATGATTATACAAGTGGTAGACCCTATGACCTAAACTAACATATGATTGATAATTAAAGGCTTAAAGACATTTCAAAAGGAAGTCTAGCTCACTACCGAGTGAGCTAGATTGAGGAATGTCCCTTCCATATAGGGAAGGTAGGAGCACTAAATTACTCTTGAGATTGGAGATTATAATTAATGGAGCATAAAGATTGTCCCAACTATATGTCTTGTTCTTGAACTATGTTGCCCTCATATGAATACTATTTAGTGGATCCACGTAATTGCTATATTTTATGTTTTATTACTGCCTTGACAAGTAGTTTGCCTTCTTTCGGTGTAGGGTTTTATGACATTGGATTCCACACTAGCTTATGTGGTCTATTTTTGTTAGGGAAAGATGTTCCCGAAAGGTAAAATGAATTAAAGGATTGAACTCTAACTAAGATAACCGCAGGGGTCTATATTAGTCTAGGTAAGGGTATGGGACTCTACCTAAGCAGTGCACTAGTTAGCCTTGAGGGGAGTCTTAGGAGGATGTTCTTATATATGTTTATGTTATGATGATATGTGATATTTATATGATAAACTTGCACATAGTTGATACTAAATGTTGATTAGTTCACTTATGAGTATGTGTTGGGTCATATTGTTAAAGTAAGATGAAATGTATATCTAAAGATTATATTATGTGAAGTTAGATATTGGTTATTGTATCTTGTTGAGCTACTTGATTGAGTAAGGTTATGGGGCTTTTCTTGGTCATTGAAACTTTTGACTTGATGAGGATTCACGTGTAGTTGCCTTGCTTATCATGATATGGTTAACTCTTATTCATGAATGTAATGTTATTCCTTAATGATAGTGTTGTTGTAGGTTATGGGTTCATGTATGTTGATATCCATATTACTTGTTTGAGTTAGTAAGCATGGTTTGTTACTTTATATGACTTGATTGATTGTGCATAAGACTCTTACAGGGGTAAAATCGCATGGTTTGAAAAAAATTCCCTTTTTAGCATGTTTAGCTCTTACATGTGCATATGGTCTCATAGTTAGTGCAAGTGGCGTACTAAACCCATTTTCGTCCTTTTTGCCAAACATTTTAGGTTTTGGTCGTTGAAGGCTCATTTGAGACGACTTGAAGAAGGCTTGTGCAACATTCAAGAAAATGTACTCGTCTAGTTAAGAGACTATAAAGTTTTAAGAATAGGTATTGGGGGTACATAGGAATATCAATGCCCAGTATTGAGTAATATTAGGCATATTAGAAAATATTGGCTTAAGGGTGTTAACGAATTTCTATATATAAACAAGGGTGTATATTAAAAAATTGGGTTGTCTAAGAAATGTACGTGGAATGAAAACCCTAAGCTAAAATTACACATATTAATTCTCAACCAAACACATGAGGTACTACGCATCCAAGTGTTGGTTAGGAAAGTACAAGTAATACATGTGCAAGCACATGTGAAACCGGCCAGGGGGAGGGACCACACGACCACCCTAACCGAATTCGGTTAGGGTAGTTAGGGTCAGGCGTGCGCACGAGTCCATCCATGTGTTCCCAAACTCCCTAACAAAATCTATACTCCAAATAAGTTACCTAACTAACTAACTAAACTAGTACCAATTAAAAAATAACTAACTAAGGGACCCAAAAACCTATGACCTAGTAGCGTGACACCAAACCGTGTAACTAACTAAGAGACAACCTAGTACCTAACCTAGGATGGTCCAAAAGGGTTAGTTATTGTCCTAATGACTAAGGGGTTCTTTATTAATTACCCTAAGTACCTTAATTGATTTAATTATAAACTTAATTAATTAATGAATATTCACAAGCTAGGCCGAGACCCTTAGGAAAATTTAGATTTGACTAAGTCAACTGCTCTCCTATTTTTTAGTCAACTTAGGAGGGGAGTTTTAGTAATTAACTAATTAATTTATTTAATTAACTTAATTATCCTAATTTTAATTAGTCAATATCAGTTCCTAAGACTTAGACTAACGTTCAAACACTAGATAACTCATGACTCAAAATGGTACGCACTCGTGAGAAAAAAAGTGAGCAAAATGTCGAAAAACTGAAAAGTTCTCTCATGTGATTTCAAGGTATTCTTCAAGGTGTTCGTGCAAGGTGATCTTCGTATATTCAATTCTACATAAGATATGGGTTTTCTCTCTTTGTTTTCTTTCCCCAAGAGGCTTTTCAAACATTTTGAAATCAAGAGATCTCAAACTAGGGTTGTTCCCAATGAAACTTTTGAGTGTTCATCTCCCTAGTTCTCCCTATTTTCGACTCTAGTAGTATATATAATAAAAAATCTCGAGCATGTTGTTGGTATGTGGTGCTAACTAATCATTATGTGCACGTTTCTATGATTTAATAATGTCAAATAAGACATATAGGTTAGATCAATATTATAAATACCCAATTGTGTTCGAGAAGATGAAATTGTTATAATTTTTTTATGAAATTCAATTTACTGTTGAAAGGGATTAAGGTTAAAATATTTATCTTTGTGTTCACAGTAGATTTGTTGTAAGTGTTTGGAATGCAATATTTCCAAGAAAAAATAAAATGTGAATCAAAGCAAATTAATGAATCTCCAATGCCAAATAAACTTTATAGCTTGGCCAATCTAACACTGAATTGTTCTTTTAAGCTAATCAAATGCAAAAAGTTTGATTCTTAAGATAATGAGATTAGTATAGTATATACATAAAGTTATGGGATTGGCTAGTGATAATATCTTGACAAGTTTTAGTGAATGTTTGGTTTATTCCAATAAATTGGCTAGCAATATTATTTCCAAAATATGATATAAAATTTGCTAGTGACTAAATCACACCAATCTTCCATGGCCAACATAATTTATAATGTTACTTGTGAAGAAAAATACATAATAAATATTAAGCATGACCAATGTAACTCAATGAAACTAATAACAAGTTTATGCCAACGATTGGGACAAGTCCCAACATACCCTATATGAATGAAATAGTGAATATTAGCACATCTAATAAAGTTTAAAACGTTCATAAAGAGTGGTATAAAGTTATCAAATGTCAGTGAACAAGATAAGGTGAGTAATGACATAGTTAAAAGTTAAAATTATTAAAGTGACCTATACAATTATGCAAAAAATACTCAAATAAGAGGGTGTTACAATTCGTGAGACAAGTCTCACTCACACCATAATGATAATGTAAGACTTAAGTTCACATTCATCAAGCAAAGAAAGGGATGACAGGTTATCCCAAAAGTTAAGTAAACCTCATAACTAAAAGAAAGCTTCCATAATGTTTGAGTCAACTCTAAAAGATTTAAAGAAAAAAGAGTTCAGAAAAGCACCGATAGACTAGCAATGAGCCAGTGCCAACACATGTAAGCCTCATGAGATGAGTCTACCACCAAGGTTGATAAGTAGTATATGTTTGTCTCCTAGTCTTCGAACTATGCTGCCAGCATAGGAATTAGCTATTGGATTCCACCTAAGAAAGCTAGGTATGATGCAGTTTCACTTTGACCCGTGAAACCACCCCTTGTCGGTGTGGGACAGATACAGGATTTCATGTTTAGCTCACATGATCTTTGTCAGTTCAATGATGAAAGAAAGTACTCTGTTCACTATAATCGTAAACCATATATTTTTTGTGTGGGAAAAAATTGAACTTGGTTTCACTTTAACCGGTGAACCACCCCTTTTTGGTCTGGGGAATACACTAGATTTCATGTTTAGATCACATGATCTAGGTTAACTTTGATCGGTGAACCACCCCTTTTCGGTGTGGGGCATACATTAGATTTCATGTTAGTTCGCATGATCATAATGCTAAAGATTTCTTTAAGAAAGTAAGAAAGAAACAAGATCAAATGTAAGTTCAAAGTGAGCTTAGAAAGCAAGAGTCTAAGTATGTCAAATAATTTGTGATTGATAAGAATGAAGTTTTAACAAGTTATTGGCAAATCAATATATACCCTCCAATATCTTCACGTTATGCAAATGACCAAATAAGGGGCATAGCCAAATAACAGTTGGCTTTTAATGACTTCTTATATTATGCCAATAAAGGGGAGTAAAAAATAATGTCTAATCAATGACCCATAATCTCAATAATTTGAAAATGATTAAATAAGTGGCCTCGCCAATAAAGATTGGCTTATATAGATTTCATGCCCAACTCAACATGAATTGAAAGAATAATTTGTATTCAGGGTAGCCAAATCATTTCCCTAGTATTTTGGATTACTTGCTCGATTTTTTTGTAGGTATGGGACTATAATGAATCATTGTACTTTTAAGTAATACATAGGAGTAAGGAGATCATGTAACTACACAAAAAGAAGGAGAAAAAGACTGAAAAATAAACTAAGTATTAGGGGAAGAGCTCTTTAAGGAGCCAATTTCAAACTTTTTGTTCGAGTTGTTCTAAATTTATGTTCATCATTTTAAGGTCTTATGTTCATATAGAAAATGAGTTGTGTGTTTTGAATGCATTAAAATATGTCATGCTCATACCATTATTCACAAATAACAAATTTAGAAAGTCTAGTAATTTCACTTTCTATATATTGCATGTTGTTAGAGAAGGTAGTTCTAAATTGTTGCTTATTGGTGTTCGTGAGAAACCTATTTGATTCCGGGTAAATTGTTCACCTGAGAGTTTATACCCACTTAAGTCTAGCTTATTTACTCATTTACATCTATTAACTATTAATTGAAATTACCCATTTGTCTACCTTAGTCCATAATCCGATCATATACCAAGAACCCATCTTTATATTTGTTACTTTTGATTAATTTTCTAAAATAGTTGATAATTAAAATAAAAACAACTCTACTATTTGACTCTTGTGTAACCCCAAACTTAAAATATGCTTTTATTCGTAAATGTTTTTAGCTATGATTAATTTTACCATATTCAAATTTGGTCATCGACTCTCAAATATGTACTACTCCTTGTGGGAATAATTCCAATAGATTTGGTTGGGTGATATACAAGCTAATGATCTATGGACCTTAGAATTGGATAAAATGTCTTAATACGTGAAATCAAAGACAGTTTTGTCTCTAGCCAAAAATGCATACCTAGGTGGGCTGGTGATGCTTTTAACTCAAGATTGGTTGCTTCTTCAATGGAAGGGTTGGGTGGAGAACTCAATACCTTATATAAAGGCTCCTAGTGATCTCTTGGTGTACCTATAGTTGCCAGATAAAGAATTTGAAGCATTTCCTGCGCCTCAGCATCCCCATAGATATTATCTCCTAATAGCACTCGCTCTAACATGTCCTTGGAATAATAAATATTGAGCCTGTTTCTCAAGATCAATAACCATTAGTGCAGACAACTCTTTATGTACTTCTGGTATCTTTAATTCCTTGCACACATCGATCATCTCCACATTGTCATATGCTCGCATAATGAGTTGCCCAACTCTAGATCTATATTCATCTTGTACCTAATAACGATTTTACAAAAATGAATAGGAACTCAATAATCTAGCTAAAAATACAGCTCTACGAAGTCTACGAGGAATATAAAAAATCCCATTTACAATAAAACATTCTCCACAATACCCTCAGGCCGATCAACAAATCTATCAACCATAATAAGATAATGGTAGTCGGTTTAGGACTACCCAACCACAATTTTCTATACAACAAAGTGGCATCAAATTTAGGTTGGCTCTTAAATCACTCAATCCTCACGCATGGATGCCCTACCCTATACTGATCTTAACCATAAAGCTACCCAGTTCTTTCAGTTTGGTGGGCAACTTATATTAGATGTGAGAGCTGCACTCTTTAGTAAGTGGAACAATCTCATATTTAGTCAGCCTTCTTTTCTTTTCCTCAATATCCTTCACATATTTAGCATCCTTAGTATACCCTGCAAAACATCTACCACTGGCAAATTTATATGAACTTGATTCAAAATAGAGAGAAACTTACCAAAACATTCATCCTTCTTTTGTTTTTTGAAACTTTAAGGGAATTGATCAGGAGATAGTTTCACTATGGGTTGCACTCTATATTCTCGTACAACAACCTCACTCTCCTTGGGTTCACTCTCTTTACTCACGGAAACACCATTTCTTTTATTTAGAGCTAACTCCTAAAACTACAAACCACTGTGTGTACTTACCGTATTTACCTACTTGACATTTAGATAGTGTTTGCCAACAACCCTCCTTGAGGTCGTGAGTTTTGGGTAGTAGCAAACTGCCCAAATTATTTCTCCTAATTCTGTAGCTAGCTGATTATTTCTCACATCAGCAGCTAACTGAGCTTGATCAACCATATTATTTTTCAA
Source organism: Solanum corneliomulleri (assembly GCA_027704805.1). Taxonomy (NCBI): domain Eukaryota; kingdom Viridiplantae; phylum Streptophyta; class Magnoliopsida; order Solanales; family Solanaceae; genus Solanum; species Solanum corneliomulleri. Next base: position 108,430 of record JAKWIY010002685.1, on the reverse strand, counting down.
CATCTCTTCCATGCTCATGTTGCTGCTGTTTAGCTTGTGGTTAACATCTCTTCCATGCTCATGTTATTGATGCATGCATGTTTTGCCTCTACTGATTGTAGGACATGAGTAGTGATATTTAACTTCCCTAATCAACCCATTGTGGAGTGGAAGGGCGGAAATTTTATTACTAGATGTCGTATCATCTTTTGTCTAAACGCATGCCAAATGATCTCAAAGGGGTGTCTATATCACCTTGAGTTGGTCCCCGTAGTGAGTGAATTTTCAGAGGTTTTCCCTAATGACCTTCCTGGAATTCCTCCTGAATAGGAAATTGAATTTAGTATCTGTTTTCTACTGGAAACAAATCCTATTTCAATTCCTCCTTACCGGATGGCTCTGGCAAAATTGAAGGCTCAACTCAAGGATTTTCTAGACAAGGGATTTATAGGTCGTAGTATTTTGTCTTGGGTAGCTCTGATATTATTTGTAAAGAAGAAGGATGGTTCCTTGACAATGTGTATTTACTACCGCAAACTCAACAAGGTCACCATTAAGAATAAGTACCCTCTCCCACGGATTGGCGACTAGTTTGAGAAACTACAAGGGGAGAGCTACTTTTCAAAAATATACTTGAGGTCGGGGTATCACAAAATTAGGGTGAGAGGTAAGGATGTACCGGAAAACGACCTTACGAACTAGATATGGGCACTATGAGTTCTTTTAATGTCTTTAGGTCTCACTAATGAACCGACGACATTTATTGACCTAATGAATAGGGTGTTTCAATATTACCTAGGTTCATTTGTCACTGTCTTCATTGATGACATCTTAGTATATTAGAAGAATAAGGGCGATCATAGGGTTATTTGGGGGTGGTATTGCAAATCCATAAGGAACATCAATTGTATTCCATATATATCAAGTGTGAGTTTTTTTTGAGGTCGGCATTTCTTGGGCAAATTATATCTAGTGAGGGATTTGAGGTAGACCTAAGGAAAATGGAGGCGGTGAATAATTGGCCTAGACATTGAATCCAAATGAGTTTAGGAGTTTCTTGGGTCTAGCGGGTTATTACCAGAGATTCGTTGATGGTTTTGCATCCATTGCATCTTCCCTGACTACTTTGACCCAAAAGTGCAAGAAATTTGAGTGGTCAGAGGCATGTGAGAAAAGCTTCCAATTGTTGAAATATAGGCTTACTTTCGCTCTGGTGTTGACCTTACAGGAGTGTACAAAGCGGTTTGTTGTGTATTGTGATACATCCCGTGTGGGTTTAGGGTGTGTGCTTATGGAACACTAGAAAGTGATAGCCTATGCTCTAGGAAACTTAAGGTAAATGAGAGAATCTAACCCACTCATGACCTTCAGTTAACGGCCATGATGTTTGCTTTGAAAATTTAGAGGTATTACTTGTATTGTGTACATGTTGATTTCTTTACCGTTCATAAGATTATCCGATATGTGTTTACCCAATAGGAGTTGAACCTCTGAAAATGAATGTTGTTACAGTAGTTAAAAGATTAAGATATGAGTGTCCTCTATCACCCCGACAAGGCTAATGTGGTGGCGGATGCCCTAAGTCATACGACTATGGGTAGTGTATCCCATATTAATTAAGCCAAGAAAGACCTAGAGAAGGGAGTTCATAGGTTTTCTAGGTTGGGTTGAGGTTGTAAGGTTCTCTGATTAGTGGTTTTGTGGTCTATCATTACTCTGAGTCATCTTTAGTGGTTGAGGTGATGTCCAAACAACACCTTAATCAACCATTAATGGAGGTGAAGGAATCGGTTATCGCCATGTTAAATGAGTCATTCTCCTTAGGGGGATGGTGTGTAAAGGTACCAAGGGAAATTGTGTGTTCCTGATGTAGATAAGTTGAGGGACCGGATCCTTGAAGAAGCACATGGGTCCCCTTACTACATTCATCTGGGTTTGGTGAAAATGTACCATGACCTAAGGGAGATATATTGGTGGGAAGGTTTGAAGAAGGACATAGCAGAGTTTGTCATTTAGTGTCCAAATTTCCAACAAGTAAAAGCCGAACATCAAAAGTCGGGTTGTTTAGTACAAGATATCCAATTTCCTAATTGGAAATGGGAAGACATCAATATGGACTTTATAATGGGTTTTTCTCAGATTCAAAAGTCATATGATTCCATATGGGTGGTTGTGGATAGGTTGACTTAGTCCCCTCGCTTTATTCCCATCAAGTCTACTTATTCGGCGAAAGATTATGCTAGGATCTTCATAGATGAGATTGTCTGTCACCAGTGTATTCCTTTATCCATCATATCAGATCGGGGTGCCACAATTCACATCTAGGTTTTGGAGGTCATTCCAAAAATGGTTGGGTACTAAGATGAAGTTGAGTACCACTTTTCATCCCCAAACATATGGTCAAGATGAATGCACTATTCAAACCCTTGAGGATATGCTTAGGGATTACATAATTTATTTTAAAGGGAATTGTAATAAACATTTTCCTTTGGTTGAGTTTGCTTATAATAATAGTTTTCATTCATCCATCACCATGGTTCCCTATAAACTCTTGTATTGTAGGACGTGTAGGTCTCCTATAGGGTTGTTTGAAGTGGATGAGCCTTTACTTTTTTGTCCCCATTTGATTTATAAGATCTTAGAGAAGGTTCATCTCATTAAAAACATGTAACAAATGACCTATTATCAGCAAAAGTCTTATGATGATCATAGGAGAATGGATTTGGAGTTTGAAAAAGGTGATAAGGTGTATTTGAAAATTTCATCAATGAAAGGGGTGGTTAGATTTGTCAAGAAGGGGAAGTTGAGTCCTCGTTATGTGTGTCCCTGTGAAATTTTTCAAAGGGGTGCATTGGTTTCGGTTCATCCGGTTTTCCATGTTTCTATGTTGAAAAAGTGATCGGTGATTCTGAGTCCATTCATTTAATTGATGGTCTTGGTATCAAGGACAACCTCTCTTATGAGGAGGTTCCTATTCAAATTCTTGATAGGCAAGTCAAGAAGTTAACAAATAAAGTGGTGGTTTTCGTAAAGGTGTTATGTAAGAATCACCTCGTTGAGGGTGCAACATGGGAGGCCGAGACCGATATGAAGTCCCGTTAGCCTAATCTTTAGGGTAATTAAGGTTATTTATACTTTTTAATAATATAAATATTACTATAAATTGAACTTTCATGATTTTTGGTGAATTTTGCAAAAATATGCATTTTGGGATTTCATTATAAAATTTGACTTGTTGGTTTGTTTGAGTTATGTTTTGCATTTTCACATGGTGAGTATTAGTTAAAAGTTATGTGACCTACTTTTAAGTTGATCTTGTGCTACTTCACTTATGTAATACATGTGAGCTCATGTATGTTGTGAGATGGAAATACCTCATGATGAAGTGTTTGAGCCTTATGTGTGATAATTGGAGTTCTGAAATTGCTTTGTTGAAAAGATATGATTTATGATGATGTTGTTAGGTATTGTTGTTGGTTGGGATGCTAGTACTGAGTCTATCCTTCATTCAAAAGAAATTAGTGTCATTTGAAGATGAATGTTCCTCAGGGGGTGATAATTTCACAATTCGTAAATCCAAGACGAGTCTTAAAGACTAAAATAGGTGCCATGGGTGTCTAAGCACTGTTTAAGACCTATCATAATGAATATCGGTCTTTAGGAGCTTTAGGAACCAAAACGCCCAAGAAAGTCCATGACGTTTGGAAACTAGTTCTAAGGTGTTTTATCATGCCTTAGCCTATTTGAATAGCTTTTAGGAGTAAGAAACTATTAAACAAGGTGGAAGGGTGTATAACAACTGTTAAATATGATTCGTAGTAGAAACGTCTAGGTACGTGGTACATCCGGGTATACCCATAGACATAACTGGCTTCTTTGTCCTATTTAAGGAATAGGACTAGCCCCTTAGTCTCATTTCATAACATTCATAGGTTAAAATTGCAGAAAAATTTAAAACATTTCATTACATCTACTTGGAGGTTTACATAGACCTCTACATACACATAATATAGTCATATTGATTATACATAGACCCTTCGTATAGAAAGGTTTCATAGACTTCTACTTTTATTTCCCATTATTATATAGAGAATACAATAGTCATAAAAGTCGTCTCTTCTCATACCTTCTATTCGGAGTGTATCAAATTTGGGCATAGACCTTACTTCAATCCAACAAGTCCACATATAGGTCATACAAAAGTATAGTACTCAATCGAAAAAGGAAAAAATGAAAGAGTCTTTAACCTCATAACAAGTCCATAAGTTTGATACTGGAATTGCCCTTGAAAGTTGAGGACCTACCCAACTTAGATGAAATGAAGAATCCAAGCCTTGAACAATGTCTCCTTCCATACTCTTCAACGACCATGTCACGTCCAAAAACGAGTTGTGAGTGACACTCACACTTACACCTCTAGGTGAGAGAACCAACATATTTAACCCAACTTACAAACTACAAACATAATTCAGAAGCTCAAATATCTTACTAAATATCTTTTCCCATATCCTGAAAGTCATCACAACAAGGACATCTAATCTCTAATTACAAAGTCTAAGAATATCAAATACACCAAGATAGAAGAATAAAATGGTATATGTCCGAAAGTATAGTACATCATGTCATGACCGAAAGAATCCAACACGAGCTTGAATGAATAGTTCACCCTGGAACTTGATATGCGGGAGGCTGGCTAGAGCTGAGGGAAATCTGAAGTCATAGGTACACTCGCTGAATTTCATAAAAGGAAAACAAAGAAAAACACAAGTAGGACTCAGTACGGGGGTAACATGTATTGACTAGATATCATCGGCCAACCAAAAATAGGAACTAATATACAATAAATAATAGTATGAACTTAACCATAGCACTTAACACGTGATAAACAACAAACAAGATGAACAATTGTCAACAACATTAAAGTAAGCTCGTAATAAGTCAATGATATCAAGATCGCAGATGAGGACTCATGCCTCCAAATCAAACCATTTTGGGAGTTGAGTTCTTTGAGATTTAGTACTTTCCATTATTTAAACATGTTTTTCCTTTAATATTACCGTGTCAGAACATGAAACTCCGATCCAAGAATTATGTGTCGGAACGTGACACTCTGATCCAAGAATATCATGTCGGAACGTGACACTCCGTTCCAAAAATACAGTGTCGGAACGTGACACTCCAATCCAAGAATATCATTAATTTATCATTTAATATCACCACTCTTCCATTCGTTAATAATATTTCATTGAGCCTTCTTTATTCAAGGAATCACTTCAAATAGAGATGGTTTAAGATTATACATTCCACGGTATCGGGATTTCATACCAATAACAAAAAAAACACATAACCAAACAACACAATCACACAATCAAGTACATAGAAAAATTCACAATATCGTTTAATGGTTATCAGTCACTACTAAGAGTTTACTATCAAATAGCATAAACCATAACCTACCTCCGCCGAAGAACCAAAGTCAACCAAGCTACTTCTCCAATACTTTTCTTTTCCTCAATATCTCCGAATGTTTTCAATCTATCAAGTATATATGCATACTTTATAAGTTATCGAGTCTGTAAACACTCATATTATTTTATGTCTAGCCTAAACCCAACAACTCACCTAATTTATAATCATTTTTTCTAACGTTCAAACCCAAGGATAAGTCTTAATTCCTCTATTTAGCATAACTTTAATGGAATTTAAATAATACAATACACCTATATTTAATTACCTATCTTAATATATTAAAATATAATTTATAATGTGAGAACAAAATATGAACATATAAAGATGGAAGCCACTGGTCACAAAACCAGTGGCATACGAACAAATAACAATCCAAACTACATGACCTGTATATATGGAATATGCAGAACTTACAATATTATTTTATTGCCATTAGCCAATTTTCACTAACCATTTTCAAAATATTAATTTCCTCACTTCTATACAAAATCTCACTCAAGCAATAAATCATATTCTTACAAATTGTGGCCACACTTTTGCACTTTATAATTTTCCTACTTCACTAATAATTATCCATACAATTAATGCACTAAGAAGAGTTGTAGTGAAATCATTCTCACCTAAAGCCGCCTTCGCATATTCTTGGACAACCATGTGTCACTTTTTAATATTATTTTTTCTCTATTGATTATTGTTACCCTAATTATTACATGACTAATTATAAAAGTGGTAAAAGGAACCCACTATTAATTATAATGTTATCTTTTTTAACCCTCAACTACATAAATTATTACAACTGTCCCATTATTTTTATAATTATAATTACAAATAGTCAAAAATACCCATTTAGAATCTATCGATAATTATTTTATGAATTAAAATTCTCTATTGCTTAAATTGAACAAATGAGTCGTTACATTAGATACCACTTTACCCATTGTTCATCCTCGAGCGATCAAAAGAAGGCGATGATAAAACGGATAGTTGTCTCAAGTATTCCTTTACAATATAGTACCCAAGATCTCACCTCAAAAGTACCGAACCAACCAATTGGAGATCTACACCTCCTCCCATATAATGCCTCAAATGGAGCCATCTTAATATTCCAATGATATCATTTTGTATTAACTCAACTAACAACAAAACTATTTCCCAGTTGAGTACTCTTCAACTGATCGATTCTTCCACTAGACCTTGGCACAACCATCATGATAAATATTTTTTTTAACATAATCATGATACAATCATAAATTAATATTGGTAAAACCAGGAGTATTACTAAATTATCCACCACAACTCATAATGCACAAACCATCATACATCTTATCAAGAATACATTCTCACAACAAAACATTTCCTCGAGCTTAAGCTATAAAAATATGATCTTTAGACATTAAGCAATCATCTAGGAAAATCGAACTTATTTTATCCAAATATGGAAAAGATCAAGTAACCACCATCGAGTGATACACCCAAGCATACAAAACTTCTAACAATACTATCGAAATGCAAGATTAGTAGCTATCATAGACAAACCTTAAGAATGACAAAACTAGACCCAATGGTTCTCACGTTCAATCACACACAGCCAAAACACGATATCGATGATGATATAAATCTGATGTTTATCGAAAAACTTGTTTCTCTCTTATAAATTTTCATATTCAAAGTTGTTGTATTAAGTCACTAGTATACTTTAACTTTCTCAAACAACACCAAATCTTTTGTAACACCAATGAACAATTCTAACCAATGTTTACGGTCTACCATGGGGACAATCAAATAATCGATACATAATGCAGGTCGAATAACTCTAGATACTCCTTCCATATTGTCCATATCAAATAGTTTTTTTCATCCGACTCTATCTCTTCGATTTGTCAGCTACCTACAAACTCTAATTTAGTCCCTATTATGAGTGCACAAATACTTGGTTTATCGAATCTCACATCCACTGAATTCAACACTTTTAATATAAATAAAATATCCTAACCACATTGATCATCTACCTTACTCCCAAACCATCATTAGTATCAAAGTATTCTTATCAGATACATGTTTAAACTATGACTATCTCTCTTTCTATTAAGCATTTCATGACATTAACTTCTAAATATCTTGAAATTTTCCATACAACATACTCTTGTTCCTTTTTGCTGACTCGCTTACCAATTTTATTTTATTATTATTTATATTATTATTATTATTATTGTTGTTTTTATATTATTATTATTATTATTATTATTATTATTATTATTATTATTATTATTATTATTATTATTATTATTATTATTTGTCCCAAAAATCCTTGACATTTTTATCTTAGCCTCTAAGTCAAAACGTTATAGGAAACCCCTTAACAATCAAAAGTAACAAAAATTTCGACTTAAATTATGCACAAGTCCTTCAAAATGCTTTATATTAAATGTGATCAATCATTTCTTACTTTACCAATCCATACCTTGATAAACATACCACCACTAATGTAGACTTATAAATATATTTATTTAAAAATTGAATTGTAAATTCAATTGTGTACTCAATCCTCTTATCTATCAACATTAGCTCATACCATGAAGATTTTTAGGAATTCATGTATCTTCGCGCATCATTTATCGTCTCTTCATACATCTTACCATATCCTTCGCTAAAAATTTAATAGTACTTAATATAGAACTCACAACCACAAAAGAACTTATTGTCATACTCGAGTTGAACATATATACACTCTTTTCTCAAGTCTTATCCAATAACTTTTAATCAATCTGATGAACCTGTGACACCATTACCTGAAACAAAACAAAATAGATAAAACCACAAGTCCCTCAACTCAATTCTGAACCTCTAAAATATACCTCTTTATCCCTTCAATTTTCTTAAATTAATATTTCTCTTATTAAATATTATATTAAAACACCTCATAATACATACTATAAATACAGTGCCTCTTATAATTTAAAATGCAAGCACCATCCGAACGCAACTGTTGCTAAAAATAAAAAAATGATCTTGCAGACATCCAAATCCAATCTCCACCGTTCAAATCAACCACCAATATTTCAGGAACACGTAGTTAAACTTTAAGCTCGATCGAACGGTTACTTAATTGAGAACCATGATCTGAAAGTACTTGGTTGAAGAAAACGTATGCAACAAAATAAATATCTTTCTTCTGTCTTCTCTCTCAAAACCTCCCTTATGTCCTAATGTATTTCAAGGAGAATACTAATGAGTAGTTGAATCTTTTTTTAAGATCATCCTCTATTTATACAATTGTGTTTTTCCTTACAAAGTCAAAATCAAGTACAAATAGGATTATAATTCCAATTCTTTTCCTAATATGGTTGGAAATCAAATAAAAAGAATAATTTCAATCATTTTTCAAGTAAGATTAGTCCTAGTGTCCAACTCTTAAGCAAATATTGAATTCGATATCAAAATCGGTGAAACACTATCAAGACTTTGTTGCCACTAAACTAATTCTAAATGAGAATTTTCGATACTATTACAACAAACATAAATCATGTAGGTCATATATCACTTTCTCTTTTTACCATCGTTCTTAGCTAGACCTTTTCATCATCAAGAAGTGAACCTTTTCCTCGACATGACACCTTAAACTCAGGTATATCAATCAAATTTAAGGGACAAACTCAACTTTAAAAGCAATTTCTTACTAAAATCTTCAATTTAGTTCACCCAAGTATACTCAATAGGACTTTTGTTCCCTATAAGTCTGTCATCCTAGTAGAAATCTACCTTTTGAAGCTTAAGATAAAATCGTCACTCCTCATTCAGAACCCTCAAGATATATCTCACACGCTAAATATAATAGTATTGTACCAAAAATTCACCGTTAAAATATTTCTGACAAATAATGCATTTAAAAGTGCCTGTAGTAATACATAGTTGATTTCTCAAATATGAATGAAACACTGAATCTCATTATCTGAACATGTCATACAAATAATAACTTTTTTAGGAGTTTATTCTTACTTGACAATCGACGTACCCTTTCCACATAACCCTAGTTCTGGCACACCGTGAAACTCCATCAGATACCTCACTAGAAAACACCATACCTATCGATAAGATTATACCCAAATAGCCCACATATTTCTATCCATTGAATAATTGCAAAACATTATCAAATTTTTTCTCTCTCTAGGCCAAACAATTCGCTTTAATTCTAAGACAATTCAATAACAAAAATGACACACTTCCTAACGCTAACCAAGTAAGTATCGATGACCCTCTCTTATATATCCTCACTCTATGAAGTCATAGTAGTGGCTTTACTAATCGACACTCAACATGAGATTACAACCATATTTTGCAATCCAGAAAATATAAAGGAAATTTTGTTTTCTTGTCGCTATTTCAACTGCTAATACTTTAGTACTAACCATATTTGAAATAGAGTGGAGAAGTCCAGATGCCAATTTGTATAAACTAGATACCAATTGGATTAAAGTTTTTGCACGAAATAAATAAATAAATGAGTTTTCCTAAAGTCCTATTCCTCTCGAAAAAAAGTAAAGGCGTCCCCATTCCATTCTTCAAGACTCTACTAGACCTATCCTTGTGTGATGAGATCAACAAACCTAATGCTCTGATACCAAGTTTGTCACGAACCAAAATGAGGTGTGAGTAATACACACACTTACACCTCTAGATGAGACAACCAAAAAATTTAACCCAACTTACAAACTACAAACATAATTCGGAAGCTCAAATATCTTACTAAATATCTTTTCCAAAAACCTGAAAGTCATCACAACGAGGACATCTAATCTCCAATTACCGAGTCTAAGAATATCAAATGCACCAAAATAAAAGAATAAAATGGCATGTGTCCGAAAGTATAGGACACATGTCATGACCGAAAGAATCCAACACGAACTTGAATGAATAGCTCACTGTAGAACTTCATATGCGGGAGGCTTGCTAGAGCTGAGGGAAATCTGAAGTCATAGGTAGACTCGCTGCATTTCATAAAAGGAAAACAAAGAAAAACACAAGTAGTACTCAGTACGGGGGCAACATGTACTGAGTAGGTATCATCAGACAACCCAAGATAGGAAATACTATATAATAAATAATAGTATGAACTCAACCATAGCACTTAACAGGTGATAAACAACAAACAACATGAACAAGTGTCAACAACATTATAGTAAGCTCGTAATAAGTCAACGATATCAAGATCACACATGAGAACTCATGCCTCCAAATCAAACCATTTTGGGAGTTGAGTTATTTGAGATTGAGTACTTTCCATTAATGCAACATGTTTTTCCTTTAATATTACCGTGTCGGAACATGACACTCCGATCCAAGAATAATGTGTCAGAATGTAACACTCCGATCCAAGAATATCATGTCGGAACGTGACACTCCGATCCAAAAATACCGTGTCGGAACGTGACACTCCGATCCAAGAATATCATTAATTTATCATTTAATCTCACCACTCTTCCGTTCTTTAACAATATTTCATTGATCCTTCTTTATTCAAGGCATCACTTCAAATAGAGATGGTTTAAGATTATACATTTCACGGTCTCGTGATTTCAGACCAATCACAAAAAAAAACATGACCAAGCCACACAGTCACACAATCAAGTACATAGAAAAAATCACAATATCATTCAATTCATATCGGTCACTATTAAGAGTTTACTATCAAATAGCATAAACCATAACCTACGTCCACCGAAAAACCAAAGTCAAGAAAGCTTCTACACCAATACTTTTCTTTTCCTCAATGTCTCCGAACGTTTTCAATCTATCAAGTATATATGCATAATTTATAAGTTATCGAGTCTGTAACACTCATATTATTTTATGTCCAGCCTAAACCCACCAACTCACCTAATTTATAATCACTTTTTCTAACGTTCAAACCTAAGGATAAGTCTTAATTCCTATAATTAGCATAACTTTAATGGAATTTAAATAATACAATACACCTATATTTAATTAGATATCTTAATATATTAAAATATAATTTATAATGTGAAAATAAAATATGAACATATAAAGATGGAAGCCACTGATCACAAAACAGTGGCATATGAAGAAACAACAATCAAAACTACATGACATGTATATATGGAATAAGCAGAACTTACAATATTATTTTATTGCCATTAGCCAATTTTCACTAACCATTGTCAAAATATTAATTTCCTCACTTCTATACAAAATCTCACTCAAGCAATAAATCATATTCTTACAAATTGTGGCCACAGTTTTGCACTTTATAATTTTGCTACTTCACTAATTATTATCCATACAATTAATGCACTAAGAAGAATTGGAGTGAAATCATTCTCACTTGAAGCCGCCTTCACATATTCTTGTACAACCATGCGTCCCTTTTTATTATTTTTTTCTCTCTATTGATTATTGTTACCCTAATTATTGTCTGACTAATTATAAAAGTGGTAAAAGGAACCCACTATTAATTATAATGTTATCTTCTTTAACCCTCAATTACATAAATTATTACAACTGCCCCATTTTTTTTTATAATTATAATTACAAATAGTCAAAATCCATTTAGAATCTATCTAAAATTATTTTATGAAATAAAATGTTGTATTGCTCAAATTGAACAAATGGGTCGTTACAGACCAGAGCCTAAAATGTTGGGGGAAAGGTAAGATAATAGGGTTAGTACTCCATATGTACTAAATATGAGACCATATGCACATATAATGTCAAAATTAAAACAAGCTAAAAATGGACTTTTACTAAAAACATGCAATTTTACATGTTTAAAGGTCTGATGCATAATCAAGACAGTCATACAAATCAACAAAACAAACTTACTAGCTCAAACAAGTAATTTGTACCCCAAAATTCTTGAACCCATAATTTAGTTCAACCCTACCATCAAGGAATAAAATCACAAATATGGTTAAGGGTAAATCATATTAATTATATCAAGACAACTACTTATGAATCGTGATCAAATCAACTAGTGCAATGACCAAGAAAAGCCCATTAACCCTACTCAATCAAGTGATCTAAACAAGAAACCATAACCAATGTCCAACTTCAGATAATATAACATTTGGATATACATTTTACCTTATCTTAACAATGTAACCTAACAAGTGGGCATAAATTAACTAATAAACATATATTATATACAATGTGCAAACTTATCATGTACATATCATATAGAATTATAACATAAACATATATAAGAACATCCTCCTAAGACTCCCCTCAAGGCTAGTTCAATGCTTAGGTACAGTCTCATACCCCTACTTAGACTAAGCTAGCCCCATAGGTTATCCTAGTTAGAGTACAAGTCCTTTATCCATTTTACCTTCTTGGGATTATCTTTCCCTATACGAAATAGACCACATGAGATAGTGTGGAATCCGATGTTAGAAGACCCTACACCAAAACAAGGTGGAATACTTGCCAAGGTAGTACAAAAACATGAAATATAGCAATACGTGGATCCAATAACTAGTATTGCTATGGGGTAACATATTTGAAGAACTAGAAGATATGGTTGGGAACCTCTTTATCAACCATGCGTTATAGTCTCCAATTTGAAATGTAATTTAGTGTTCCTACCATCCCAATGTGGGAAGGTACACTCCTCAATTTGGTTCACTCAGTGCTAAGCCAGAGTCCCTTTTTTGAAATGTCTTTAAGCCATTAATTATTAATCATAACATAGTTTAGGTCATAGGGTCTAACTTTTATATAATCATCATAATGAATAGCTCAATAATAATTGTATGAGTGTAAGTCCTTTCCTTCATGTAGGTGATGTTAACACATTGCATAACATTTCATAATAAGGCACATTGGTATACATCACCACCCTTATAACCATTACATATCAAAAGCCTCACAACCAAAATCAAGAAATTTTAATTCAACATCATACTAACCAATCGATCCTAATACAAGGCATACCATAATATAATATCATGAATTAACCATAATTACTCACATTTGGAAGTAAAGATAGAGATTCTAAGACTTATAAAGTCTCCCTCATAGTTCATCATCAAGCACTTACCATCAACCCATAACTCAATAATAAAATGTGATTAAGATCATCACACAATGATAACCAATGAGATAACAAGCACAATTGGATCTCTTTGACACAATTCAACACTAGATCATAGCTTAAGACAAGATATATAAGACAATTTCACAATATACTTCATGCCCAAAATCATATCTGAAGAACTACAATAATATGCCTATTATACATATAAATTTATTCATAATAACACAATAGGATAGTAATTTAATCATTAAAAAAGTCAATTGAATGATCACAATACAATATAGGTCAAGATTACAACCTAGGGTTAGGGGTTGAGGTTCATGTTCTTCAATTCATACCAAACCATCAAAAATTATAAAAATGAAGTTACAATAAATGTTAGTCTACTAAATATAACGTAAAGAAACCATGAAAAACTCAATTTATAACTTTAATTCCGTAATTGGATGAAACCCATAAGAAAAATCAACTTTGGAAATCTAATAAGAAGGAACCCTTTCAAGAGAGAGTCTCAAAGCTGAATTAGATCTCATACTTTAACATTTGATAACAATTTTATGGTGAGTTCTCCCTTTTCCCAGCACCTAAACCCTTCTCCTTTCTGGTCTTCAATGGTGAGTTCATGTAGAGAAGAAAAGAAGAGAGAAGGAAGAGAGTTTGTATTTGGGAGTTTAAGTAGTTTGTTAGTATCCCCTTAATATATAACTAACCCCTAAAAAACTTGATTATTAATTAAATAACATTAAAAATGTATAGGAAAATCACCACTCATAGTTGGAGCCCCGCTGACGGGCCGTCTGTGAGTCTACGCACCTACCCCCCTCTTATCCTACACTTCATCGATGAGTTGAAAGACTTTGGAGGTGAGGGGCTTCCCCATTTTGTCTAAGTTTGGGACGACAGTGGCATTGACGCCCTATTGGTCCATATGCGAGGCGTTGACTGCCTCGTCACTGCACACTGCTTCAGACATGAAAGAAGTAGTTCATAGCTGCATTAGTGTACTTGCAAAAACGGCACCAATTCAAAATTTGAAATGAAGTGGGAAATGAAACACTAGTGGAACATGCTCCACTAGATAAGTCCTACATCTAAGCTATATGATAACAATATAAAGCCTAGAAAGCATGAGGGCCTACAAAGTTTGGATGAAAGCTCCATGTCCGGATAGTTGTAACGTAGTACCGTACGATCTAACGTCCGCCTGTTCCTGCACCTAAAAGTAGATAATTTTATGGAATTAGTACACACTTGTACTAAGTATAGGTATATTCAAGCACACACCAAGGCCATGCATGACAAAGAATAACTTTTTCCTAACAACATGATTTATGGAAATTCAAGTATGTGGACTTACCAAATGAGTGTAACATGCATCATCAAACTTATTATTTTGCAAAAATCACATAACATATTTCACATATCATATCACATAGTTCATATTTTTTCATATGCCATGCGAACATGGGGTCATGAACTTGACTTTTGGACTTCCCAAAAAGAGGGCTCAACATATGGGACCTCAACTAGGGAGTCTTCTTTAGAAAACACAGATTATGCTTCATTCATTTATACACACTTCATTTTTCATTCTTTGATATACTAGTGCAATCACAAGTCATACCAAGGATGTAGTTTAAGACTCTCTTCGGGTTTGCTGTGCAATGACCAAGAATGACCTAGCGTCCTTAGTTATGTCTAGCTCACGTCTTGATTGTCCTATCCTTACACCTTTGGTATCGTTTATTTCATTATGTGCATCATTTGAGGCTGGCCTCTTTCATTCTTCGGGAACTTTAACTTTTACCGACATATATATAATGTGAGCAGCATGAAAAACCGTGTCTCCCCCACATCGAAAAGAGGTGGAATTACCGCCAAAATCGAGCCAAAACATGCTAGTGTACATGGGAATTGAACCCCACTCGATCCCTATATTGTCATTATAAGTTCGATGATTAGGAGATATAAGGATATCCATACCCATTATGCCGGACAGTCTCATCTCATGAGAGTTATGTGAACCTCCGCCCTTGTCGAAAGAAGGCATCACCGCTCATAGCTAGCCTATCAGTGCTCTGTATAAAGTTCCATTACATTCAACTCATACATCATGGAAGTTGACTCCTAGAATGAGGAAATCATAGCTTATTAGACGATTTCTCATCTCATCATTTGTATTAAGTATGCATTAACTTCAATACTTTCATTAGAGTGTTCATATAGACTAGTCTCTTCAGTAACTTTACACTCTCATAGGTGAGTACATGTTGGTAACATTTACTTATGCTCATCCAAGAGTGATCTCATCTTTCACATTAGCCTCGTATCATGTTGTCACCACATTCATTAACTTTAGCACATTTGCTCTTCATAATTACTCACCCCTATACATGAATGTTCATTTCATCATATACAAATGCACTTGGACATTTAGTGTGTTTCACACTCTGACTTAACACTTTCTAGGTTTTAAATCATTTAATAACTTACATCTTACGTTCACCTACTTATAAACTTATGCTAGACTTATGAGTCAACACATACAAGCCATGAGGCTTCATTCATAGTTTGTCTAAGTGATTCATGTTTACCAAAGATTATGTGGTACAAGACTTATATATTTTGAAAATATATGCCATTATATTTATTTTGATCTTTAGAGGCAGCATTCGTTAATTATTTACTTACGTATGAATTATATGTCAATACGGAATAGGGAAAGAAAACCCGACTTCGAATCCCTTGGACCACTCTTAGTTAATTTTTTTTTCACCTAATTTTGGATTTACATTTCGGTTTGGGGAACCCTATTTCGAATCCCCTCACTAACATTATTATTCCTTTATTTTTCCCTCCCCTCACTTCACCTTAGGAGTTTTAAGCATTAGGGGATCTGGGATCGAACCCCATAGCAACATTTATTTATTTCTCTTCTTCCTATGTTTTTGCCATGTTATCTGAGACGAGGTGGGTTCGAATCCCACTCATATTATTATTATTATTGTTGTTATTTTATTTTCTCTCCTTGTATCCTCCTTCAGTCAAGAGGTGGTGGGTCTGATTCTCACTCATCCCATTATTTTTATTAATTTAAAATTTCCCTTTTACTCTCTTGTTTGGCCGAGAGGTTGTGGGTTCGGATCCCACACCTCTCATTTGTTTTTAAGCTTTCATGTAGTGGGGTCTTGGGTTCAATCCCCACTGACCTCACATGTTTTACATTTATTTTTAAACTTATCAAACTTCAATTATTCTGTCCGAAAACTCCATCACCAAGTGCTGGAAATTTTATTTAATTTTCTAGCCTTTATTTAACAACATTCATAAGTTTGTTTTGTAATATTTTCACATTTTATTTAACGCATTTTTAGGCGTAGATTCATTGTAGTTTAGCTTAGATTTTTACACTTAAGATCAGCCACCTAACACTAAATTTAAACATTACAATTTACACACCTTGTGCAGAATAATTCCAATCAACAAACATGACATTTTAAGACTTCAAAACGGAGAACAACAACAAACATTTTACACATTGCACCACATTATTTTCGGTTGACATCATTAAATATTCTTGCTACTTCCAATCACAAAATCACAAAGAACGTAATATTTCACACTTAGCTACCAGCAACCGTACCAACAACATGATTTCAAACCTAATTTAGATGAAATAGGAAGGAGACTAGGGACAAGGAATTCCACAATAAAGGGGACATCCCTAGTTTCATACGTTGAATTTTGTAGAAAGAAATTTCTCTTGAAGAAAGGATTCCAATAGAGAAAACCCATACCTTGTTGTATATTTCACAATTTCAATGTTCTGCAAAAATCCTCCACTAAACCTTCAACACGATCCTGTCAAGAAGATGATGTAAAATTTTCATTTCTTAACTTAACTTGCTTGTTTGTATATCTTTTTATAAGTTCTTTTAGTGTGGAGAACTTTTGATTGTTTTATAATGTTCTATTTTCTGTTTTTGCAGCCAAGAAAGCAAAATGGACGAGAGACAGAGAGGTTTTAGCGTGTGAGAGAGTTTGTGTGAGATATTGCCCCTTAAAACGAGGATAGTTGGCAAGACTTAGTCATTTTAAGTTAATAATTTATAATTAACAAAAAAAATCTGATTTCCAATTTTTTTAATCATCCATTGTTTAAATAATATTAATTAATTATACTAATTTATCAATTTAAATTCATTGCTTTTACCTAGGTTCGAACCCCAGTGGAGCAAGACTTTACTCTTAGAGCCTATTTTAGACCCTCTCTCCCCAAAATACCCTCCACCTTATTAATAAAATAATAAAATATATATTTAGGTTAATTATGATATTACCCTTAGACAGGAAAAAGACTATTTTACCCGAAGACCCTCCAAACTTAAGATTTCCCCTTTTTATGTCCGATAAAGACTCATCAGAGTAAATTTTCATATTCGGGAGCCCTACATAACTGGACCAAACCTTTGTAACTCCCCAAGTTAGTTGGATTGGATGTTTCAAGGGTTCAGAGTCCTGCTTCTACGCGCATTACTCCTAGTGAACCCAGTCTAATCGTAGGCATTCTAGACACATTAAGCATTACTTATCTTATATATTTTTAGGGTTGTTAATAACTCGAGTTGTCCTAATCCCTCGATTTCAAATCTTAAAGCCAATAAAATGATTTCCAAGGGTTATTATGTCATCTTGTGAGTGTTAATGATTTAAATCATGACATTCCAACCATGGACTCAGTGCTTGTAGTTAATGAGTTCCAAGATGTATTTCTTGATGATTTGCCTAGAGTTCCTCCCCCTTGAGATATTGATTTTTGTATCGACTTAGAACCCGATACTAAACCAATTTCTATTCTTCCTTAAAAAATGGCTCTAGATGAACAAAAAGAATTGAAGTTGTAGTTGGAAGATCTCACTAACAAGGGTTTCATTCAGCAGAGCATATCCCCTTGATGATCTCCAGTGTTGTTTTCCAAAAATAAATATGGAACCCTTACAATGTGTATCGATTATCGGCAGCTAAAAAAAGTCACTATCAAGAATAGGTATCCATTTCCAAGAATAGATTACTTGTTCAACTAACTCCAAGGGCCTAGTTTCTTCTCAAAGATTGATCTTCTTTCAGGGTACCTTCAGCTCAGGGTTAGGTATGATGATGTTCAAAAGATAGTCTTTCGTACCCGTTATGGTCATTACATGTTTTTAGTTATGTCATTTGGTCTTACGAATGCACCTACTGGATTTATGGATCTCATGAACAATGTCTTCTGTGAATATGTTGACTCATTCATCATAGTATTCATTGATGAAATTCTCATCTACTCTAAGACCAATGAATAGCATGAACATCATTTGAGACTAACATTGCAGGTACTTAGACAACATCAATTGTATGCAAAATTCAGCTAGTGTGAATTTTGGCTTAGATCAGTGACCTTCCTAGGTCATGTTGTGTCCAACAATGGTCTGGAGGTAGATCCTAGGATGAATGAAGCTGTTAAGAATTTGGTGAAACCTCTTACTCCCATAGATATTCATAGCTCCTTGGGATTGGCTGGTTATTATCGCAGGTTTATAGAGGGTTTTTCCTCCATTGTTGCCTCACTAACATCTTTGACTAAGAAGAAGGCCAGGTTTGAATGGACGAAGGCTTGTTAGAAGAGTTTCCAGGAGCTTGAGAATAGACTCACTTCCGCCCTAGTGCTTACTTTGCCTATGTGTGGTGAGAATTACACTGTTTAGTATGATGCATCTAGTGTTTGTTTGGGTTGTGTTGTAATGCAGTGTTGTAAGGTGGTAGCTTATGCTTCCAAACAGCTCAAGGTTCTTGAGAAGAATTATCTCACTCATGACCTAGAGTTGGCAGCTGTGGTGTTTGCACTGAAATTGTGGAGGCACTACTTGTATTGAGTGCATGTAGATGTTTTCAAAGAACACAAGAGTCTTCAATATGTTTTCGTACAGAGAGAATTGAAAGTACGTCAGCGGAGATGGTTGGATCTATTGAAGGACTATGGCATGAACGTTCACTACCATTAGGTAAAGCTAATGTTATAGCTAATGCTTTGAGTAGGATGATCATGAGAAGTACATCCCACGTTGAGATTGGAAGAAGGAGTTTGTGAAAGATGTACATAGACTAGCTAGAAAGGGTGTGCGGTTAGTTTACTCTATTAGTGGGGGTGTTTCAGTACATCCTAGTTCTGAATCATTCTTAGTAGTTGAAGTAAAAAAAGGTCTACATCTTGATCCTGTGTTTATGGAGCTGAAGGACTCAGTGTTGGTTAAGATGGATGTGTCTTTTTCTTTGGGAGATGACGTCATACTTAGGTACCAAGACAGACAGTGTGTACAATATGTGGATGATTTTAGGACCACGATCATTGCAGAGGCACATGGTTCCATATATTTCATACATCCAGGTTTCACCAAGATGTATCATGATCTTAAAAAGATCTATTGATGGGATGGCATGAAGAAGGATATTACAAATTATATGTCCAAGTGTACTTATTGTCAACATGTTAAGGCAGAACATCTTAAGCCTGGCGGTCTTACTCATATTATTCATGTTTCAACTTGGAAATAGGAGGCCATCAATATGGAATTCGTGGTTGGTCTTCCGAAGACTAGGAGACAGCATGACTCCATATGGGTTATTGTGGACAGGATGACTTAGTATGCCGACTTTATCCCTGTGAAGTCTACTTATAGAGCCAAGGATTATGCGGAACTCTACAATGATTACATTGTGAGATGGCATGGAATTCCTTTGTCTATCATTTCACATATAGAGGATCTCACTTCACTTCACAATTCTGGAGATCATTCTAGAAGAACTTAGGCACGCAGGTGAATCCTAGTACTACCTTCAATCCTCAGACCGATGGGAAGGCAAAGCACATCATTCAGACATTGGAGGACATTCTGAGGGCATGTTGATTGACTTCAAGGGTAGTTGGGACGACTGTCTGCCTTTGATAGAGTTCTAATATAATAATATTTATCACTACTGCATAGGAATGGAACCATTTGAAACATTTTATGATAGGAGGTGTAGGTCTCAAGTTGGGTGGTTCAAGGTTGAAGAGTCATCCATTTTGGGTATAGAGATCATCCATTAGGCCTTAGAGAAGGTCACGGTGATTAAGGATCGGTCGGCTACTACCTACAGTCGATAGAAGTCTTATGGAGACAATAGAAAATAGCTCTTAGAGCTTGATGTTGGTGACCATGTCTGTTTGAGGATATCACCTATGAAGGGGGTGATAAGGTTTCGCAAGAAGGGGAAGTTGAGTCCGAGGTATGTTAGGCCATATGAGATCCTACAATGTGTGGGTGAGTTGGCCTATGAGTTGGCATTGCCTGCGAAGGTAGCTTCTGTTCATCCAGTCTTTCACGTCTCTAAGTTAAAGAAGTGCCTAGGCGATCAAATATCGACTCTACCCGTTGAAGGTTTAGGGGTTGAACTAAATTTGTCCTATGAGGAGGTACATGTCCAAATTATAGACAAACAGGTCAAACGAATGAGGAACAATGACATTGTCAAAGTGAAGGCACTGTGAAGGAATCATCTTGTTGAGGGTGCTACGTTTGAGGCCAAGGCTGATATGATGTCCCGCTACCCCCATATTTAAGATTTTGAGGTTACACTCCCTACTCTTATTTCTATGTTTTCTTATCTCTCAATTCTTGGTTGCTATTGCTGGATTGTGTACAGTACATATGTTATGATATTTTTGAAAATACACGAAATAGTGTGTAGTGTCATTTGGGGATTAATGTTACTAGGGGGGATAATGTAATAACCCTAAAAATTTATAAGATAAGTAATGCTTAATGTATTTACAATGCCTACGATTAGACCGAGATCACACAAAATGATGCGCCTAGAAAAAACCTCTGAACCCTTTTTAAGGTCATGCCATCTAACTTTGTGAGTTAGTTGATCTAGAAAAGGTCGGATCCATCCATGTAGGGCCTTCTAATACGAAGACTTACTCGAATGAGTCTTTACCGGACTTGAAAAGGCAAAATCTTACGTTTGGAGGGTCTAGGGTTAAAATGGTCTTTTTCCAAACTAAGGATAGTATTGTAATTACCCTAAATATCTAATAAATTATTTAATTAATAAGGTGGAGGGGTATTTTGGGTAGATACGGCCGAAAATTGGCCCTTGAAGTGAAGTCTTGGTTCACCTGGTTTCGAACCTAGGTTGAAGCAATGAATTAAATTTGTTTTTAAATTAAGTTGGTAAATTAATGAAATTATTTATATTTTATTTATTATCTGATTTAAAATAAAAGGAAATCATATTTTTAATAATTAAACAAAACCTTACTTGACTAAGTCCTAAACAAGACTCCTAAGACTAAGAAAACTCTTCTCTCCCACACTCATCTCTCTCTCTCACATCTCTATCACTCTCATTCACGATATCTCTGTGCCAAAGTAAATTTCAAGAACATAAAAATAAGCCAAATTCTTCACACTAGAAAACCTCACAAAACAAACATTAATATTCTCAGCGAAAATCGGGTTGTGGAAAGCACTCGCAGGTTCAGCAGAAAAGGTATGAAAAGACAAGTAGAGCACTAGGCTCTAAATCTCATGCAAGTGTTTCATGAAAACTGGCCCCACTTTCCCTAAGTGTGGTAACAATCATCCGGGCGAGTGTCTTACAGGAAAAGAGGGATGTTTTTGGTGCGGTTTGTCTGGTCACAAGTTGAGGGATTGTCCTTCTACACAAGGTCAAAGAGTTTGTAATGGTAGATCTTAGTCTACAACTTCAGCAGCACCAGCAAGTTGCCCAACTGAGCATGGTAACTCATCTGGTAAAGGTGGCGGTCAGCACCAACAAGTATGCTCTTTAGGCTCGCCAGGATCAGTAAGGTTCTCCTGATGTCGTAACTTATATGTTACATCTCTTTGTCCTTGATGTTTATGCATTATTATATTCTGGGGCTACTCTTTCTTTTGTAACTCTTTACATAACAGTCCAATTCAATGTTAGTGAAGAAACTCTATGAGAACCTTTCTAAATCTTTTCTCCAGTAGGTAACCCAGTTATAGCTAGACGGGTATACAAAAATTGCCCTTTCACAGTCTCTCAGAAATTCACTTTAGCATATTTTGTAGATTTACAAATGGTAGACTTCGATGTTATTTTTGGAATGGATTGATTACATTCATTTTATGCCTCAGTTGATTGTAGAACTAGGATTATTCGTTTTCAGTTTCCAGACAAACCAATCTTAGAATTGAGGGGAAGTAGATTAGCGCCTATAGGTTGATTTATTTCGTACTTTTAGGCTAGAAAGATGATATCTAAGTGTTTTCTCTATCATCTAGTTCGGTTTAAGGATTCTAGCCATGAAACCCTAACTCTTAGGTCAGTTCCAATAGTTTGTGAATTTCCAGAAGATATTCCCAGAGTCCCTCTCGAAAGGGAAATTAACTTTGGAATTGATCTCCTTCCAGATACCCAGCCTATTTCTATTCCTCAATACAGAATGGCTCCAGCAAAGCTTAAGGAATTCATGTTCAGTTGAATGACCTTCGAGAAAAGGGCTTCATAAGACCTAGTATTTTACCATGGGTTGAACCAATGTTGTTCGTAAGGAAGATAGTCTTTTCTCTCAGAATGTGAATTGACTATAGACAGTCGAATAAGCTCACATTCAATAATAAGTATCTCATCCCCAGGATTGATGGCTTGTTTTACCAACTTCAGGGTGATAGTCAATTCTCAAAGATAGACCTTAGATCGGGTTATCATCAACTTATAGCCAGAGATAGTACATTCCGAAAAGAGCTTTTAAAAGTCTGTATGGTCATTATGAATTTGTTGTTATGTCATTTGGACTAGCTAATGCTCCTAAAACTTTCATGGATTTGATTAACAAATTTTTCAAACAATACTTGGACTTGTTTGTTATCATCATTATTGATAATATCCTCATTTACTGTAGGAGTGAGGAAAAACATTCAAGTCATTTCAGGATTTTTCTACAGACTCTCAAGGATCGCCAATTATCGCTATGTTTAGTAAATGCGATTTCTAGTTCCAATTTGTTCCTTTCATGGTCACATTTTATCTAGCAAAGGGATCCAGGTGGATCCGCATAAGATAGAAGTAGGGAGTATCTCTGCTACAGATATTAGATTTTCGTAGGTCTAGCAGGTTATTATAGAAGGTTTGTGGAAGGATTTTCATCCATACGCTCACCATTGACTAGGTTGACTCAGAAGAATGCCAAGTTCCAATGGTTAGATGATTGTGAGTAAAGCTTCTCAAAAATGAAAAGTAGATTTACTACAACTTTTGTCTTGACTCTACCAGAGGGTTCAAATGGTTATGTGATCTATTGTGATGCATCCAGAGCTGGCCTAGGTTGTCTGTTGATGCAGCGAGGTAACGTAATGGCTTATGCCTCTAGACAACTTAAGATTCATGAAAAGAAATATCCAACTCATGACCTCAAGCTTGCAGAAGTCGTGTTTGCACTCAAGATCTGGAGGCACTGCTTTTTATGGTGTTCAGGTAGATGTGTTCACTGACCATAAGAGCCTTCAGTATGTTTTAACCCTGAAAGAGTTAAATCTTTGCCACAAGAGATGACTTTAGTTCCTTAAGGATTATGATATAAGTGTGCATTACCATCCTGTTAAGGCAAATGTAGTAGAAGATGCTCTTAGTAGATTATCTATGGGTAGGGTATCCCATGTTGAGGAAGAAAGGAAGCAGCTAGTGAAGGATGTTGATAGGGTTGCTCACTTGACAGTTCTCCTTATGAGCATATTAGACAGCGGTGTAGCAGTTAAGAATGAAACAGAATCGTCTTTGGTAGTGGAGGTTAAGGAAAAGCAAGAAAATGACCCAATCATGCTTGAACTTAAAGGTGCAGTCCATAATCAGAGAGTGGACGTTTTCATCCAAGGGAGAGATTGTGTACTTCACTAACACGGTAGATTCTGTGTTCCTGATGTGGGCTAGTTGAGACATCGTATTCTTGTGGAATCACATAAATCTAGGTAATCTATTCATCCAGGTGACACTAAGATGTACCGCGATCCGCGAGAAGTCTATTTGTGGAATCGCATGAAGAGGGATATAGCAGATTTTGTGAGTAAGTGCCCCTATTGCCAACAAGTCAACGTACAACATCAGAAACCATAAGGTATGAATCAAGAGATTGATATTCCTACTTGGAAGTGGGATGTGATCAATATGGACTTCATAACAGGATTCCCGCGTACTCGCCGACAACATGACTCAATTTGGGTGATAGTTGATATGATGACAAAGTCTTCTCGCTTCATGGCGGTCAAGACTACATAATCAGCAGAAGACTAGGCAAGTCTTTACATTAATGAGATTGTGAGGTTACATGGATTTCCTTTGTCTATCATCTCATATAGAGGTCCTCAGTTTACCCCTCATTCCTGGAAGTAATTTCAGAAAGGTCTTGGTAATCAAGTAAACCTTAGTACAACATTTCATCCACAGACGGATGGGTAGGCAGAGCGTACCGTTACCACCTTATAGGATATTTTTGGAGCTTGTGTGATCCATTTCAAAGGTAGTTGGGATGATAACCTTTCTCTTATTAAGTTTGCCTACAATAATAGCTATCATTCCATCAATCAGATGGCCCCTTTTGAGGATTTATATGGGCGTAGATGTAGATCTCATGTTTGTTGGTTTGAAGTAGGTGAAATAGATTTGATAGGGCCAGATTCAGTCCTTTATGATATGGAGAAAGTGAAACTCATTATAGATAGACTTAAGATAGGACAAAAGTCGTCAGAAATCTTATGCATATGTTAAGAGAAGGAATTTAGAGTTCCAAGTTGATGATTGGATTTTTCTAAAGGTCTCACCTATGAAAGGGGTGATGAAATTTGGAAAGAAAGGGAAACTTAATACTAGATATGTAGGCCATTACAAGATCAAGAAAAGCGTTGTCAAGGTGGCATATGAGTTTGAGTTTCTAGCAAAATTCGGAGTAGTGATTTCGATCTTTCACATCTCACTCTTGAAGAAGTATGTGGTTGATCCAGCCTCTGTAGTGCCATTAGAGAGTTTGGCGGTAAAAATAGTCTTTATTTTGAAGATTTACTAGTTGAGATTCTGGACAGTCAGTTCATAAGGTTAAGAAACAAATAAGTCGCTTAAGTCAAGGTTTTGTAGAGGAGTCAGTGTGTAGAGGGAGCTACTTGGGAAGAAGAAGCAGCCATGAAATCCAAGTATCCTCGCCTCTTTACATTCGATTCCGCTATAGCTTGAGTTGGTAGTTCCTCTTCTGTTTTGCACTCATTTATGCGTGAATTCAGTCTTAGAATCATGTTACCTCAGTTTGTACTTGCATTTTCAGTGTATTTGCATTTTATCAGAAGTCAATTCAGTCATAAACAAGTTCTCACTGTTTAGTAGTAGTGTTTGTAGCTCTCTCACGCTATTCAAGCTAGTTTAGTCTTCATTCGAGGACGAATGTTCCTAAGGGGGAGATAATGTAACACGACGTAGCCAATATAGACCAAAAACCAGCTTTACAGAAAAAAATCCGCAGGTGCAACCAAAAGTAGCATCGACAGACCGTAGCCTGACACACGGTCTTTCCTGCACATCCGTCGATGGGATCAAAAACTCCCAAAAATTTCAGAACAGAAAATTGGTTAAGTCTTGGACGATGGACGAACTTGTGGTCCGTAGGTCAAATGAAGGTCCATAGTCCATGACCTTCGATCAAGACCCCCATTCACCCACTCTCTTACAAGAGTTACGGATGACCAGCATGGTCCATAGGTGGAAAATTTGCTGACAGTTAAGGGGAAATGCAGTTAGGTCAACTTCAAATGGGCATAACTGTTAGCACGAAATAAATAACCTGTCTCATGATCAACCCACAGATAGATAATTGAATTATATTTCCATAGTCACCAATCTTGCTAAAATTAGACTTCCGAGTAAAAAGTTATGGCCATTTTAGTAAAGGCTTGTCAAACAGGCCCAGTGGATGGACCCAATAACAGGGCGTCGGTCAGACGACGGACCGTCAGTCCTAGTCGCTGTTTGGTCCAGCATCAACTTTTCCTGGGATCTTTTTGACCCTTTCCACTTCCTTGGAACCTAATGATACGCCATTTAGACCCTAGATTATCATATTTTAGTCAGTTTAATCCTAGAAACATAACTAAAAACATATCTAAGTAAAATCATTAAATCAAAACTTAGAAAATTAGAAGCAAGAAAGGAGAAAAAGCTCAAAAACCCTAGTGAAAGAACGCAACAAGTTCCAGCTATTCCAATCCCAAAACCTAAGTATTTTTACATTGATTTTATCACCCGGTATGTACGATTTCACTACTGTGTTCCTTTCACCCATTGGGTCCCTAGTTTTCAGTCAGATTCTTTATTCTATTATCATGATTAAACCTAGGGTTTCTAATGTTTTGATAGAACTTCATGAATTTATTTAATGTATGTTCCAAATCAGTTTATCGTGTTCTTATTCAGATTATCGCATGAATTTCAAAACCCTAGATTTTCTTTATTTCTTGAATTACAGATGCTATATCAGTATTTCAGACATTTTAGATATACATGCCTCAATTATAAATGCATCATAACCTGATTAATTATTGCATTCTCAGTTTGCATTTTTAGTTTCGAGCTATCCAGTATTTACAAAAACTCAAACATAATTATTAAATTTACAGAATCCATGGGAGTAGCACAATAGAGAGTTGGACAAGGGTTTAACGTACCCAATAGTCCCAAAACTACTAACCAACTAGGTTTTAAGACCCCTATGTAGGCAATAGTTTATTGATCACGCCAGCATAGCTTCATACCGTTTGTAGGGTATATTGGGTCCTCTCAATGGCGAGTATATATCGGACTCCACATTTAACAAATTTGGTTTTATTATCGTTTATTAGTAGCTCCCACAGATCAGTCAGACTCTTTGCATTGACCATTGCAAGTATATTCAGTATTTCGTTTTAGCATGTTATAAATGGGTCATTGCATCCAGTAAGCTCAGAATTCAGTTTATCATGTAAGATTATTATACTTGCTATTATGCTTGTTCAGTTATATTTTATTTTAGGTTTACTCTATCCGACATGCTTAGTACCTTTCAAGTACTGACGGATGCGTGCGCTACATATTCTCGTGATTAAGGTTCAGGTTCTCATCATCTAGATCAGGCAAAGATTGAATTTCGTCTCTAGTTCTGTAGATTTAGTGGTGAGTCCTCATTCTATGAGTATAAGAGTCAAGAGTGTCATTTCAATCTTTAGTCATTTAGTTTAGGTTTTTTCTAGATTTAGCTGAGGATTGTCCGAGTATTTCTAGTCCAGTTTAGAGGCTTATTAGAGACATAGTTTAAACATAGTGTTGAGTTAGTAACTTCATTGTATTAAACTCATCAGTCTTCATATATATTAGCTTTACAATATGGGTATTCCCCATATTTTTATTATAAGTTATGATTTAGCCTCCGCATCAATTTATTTTATATGGTATGCTCATGATCATACCAGCAGGGTTAGATTAGGATCACTTGTTGTCCTAGGTTCTGTGTCCCCTTCTTGACGGTAGCTCGGGGCGTGACAACAACCTGGTGGAACATGAACTGTAATTTACAATGCATTATATTGTTGTATGTCGAAAAAAAACTTGTTAAGTTTCAAAGTTATTCTCAAAAAAGGCTATCTTAATTAGAATGTGAATGATTCAAATGGTAAATGCCTTTCTATTACAGCAATAAATGCATATAAGAAAACGGTGGATGAAAAATTTCATGCACTTTCTTGTGGGTTGTTCTTTACAAATATTGGTATAGTTGAATCACATGTCATATTTAACAAAAGATGTATTGATTCTTATAATTTTATCATTTGGCATGACCGGTTGGGTCATCGTTGTTATAATATGATGCACAAAGTAATTGAGAATTCACATTGGCACCCTTTGAAGAACCAAAATGTTCTTTACTCAAAGAAATTATCTTGTGATGCTTCTTCACAAGGGAAGTGAGATATCAAACCATCAGTGACTAAGGTTGGAGTGGGATACCCTACATTTCTTTAACGGATATAGAGTGATATATGTGGACCTATTCCCCCTTAATGTGGATCGTTTAAATATTAAATGGTCTTGATGACAAGGTAGTCACACGTGTGCTTATTGTCAGCTCGCAATATGGATTTTGCGAGGTTGTTGGATCAAATAATAAGATTAAAAGCACAATTTCAAGATTATGCGATAAAAAACTTTCATCATGATAATGTTGGTGAGTTTACTTCTTATGGATTTGATAAATGTAGTTTATCCATTAGAATAATAACTGAACATCTTATCGCACATGTTCATAATCACAATTTTCGAGAAAAATAATCTATTAAACATCTACAATGGTATCTAGACCATTGTTGATGAGTAAAAAGTTGTCTATTACAGTTTGGGGAATGCTATTTTTCATGAAGGGGCGCCTGTGCACATAAGGCCAACCAATTATCATGACATTTCTTCATTGCAATTGGATTTTGGTTAGGAGCAAAACATTTCCTATCTTTGAATCTTAAGGTGTGTTGTATATGTTTCTATTGCTCCATCAAAATGCACAAACATGGATCCCCAAAGAAGTTTTGGGATATACGTTTAGTATGAATCACGTTCTATTATAAAAAAACATGGAACCTAGAAATAGAGATTTATTTATGGCAAGATTAGTTAATTGTCATTTTGATGAATCAGTATACCCACAATTAGAGGGAGAACAAAAGAAGTTCAGAAATGAGATAGATTGGAATTCAGTTTCTCTGTCTCATTTATATCCTCGAATAAATCATGTGATAAAGAGGTTCAAAAGATAATTTCTTTGTAGAATATAGCAAATCAACTGCTAGATGCATTTACTAATTTTCCACGGGTAACTAAATAATATAAACCAGCTGTTAATTCTCAAGTTCAAATTTATGTCCTTATATGACAAAATGTTAAGGAAAATGAGTCTAGACCACGCTTAAGACGTGGTAGACGAATTGGTTTCAAAGTTAGAAATCCTTGAAAAAAAAAGGAATAAATGATCAAGATGATCATAATATCGAGTCAATTTCTCATGAAGAGACCCAAGAAATAAAAAATGATGACACCTTATAGGATGTCCATGTACCAAAATATAATGAGAATGAGGAAATCTCAATAATTTATGTCTTGATGAGAAAGTTTTAATTAAGATAATATTGTGGTGGATAATATTTTTGCCTATGATGTTGCAGTTCAAATAATCCAACAAAATAAGGATTTGAAGCTACGATCTATTAATCAGTGTAGACAGAGAAATGATTAGCCAAAATGGAAGAAAGCAATTGAAATAGAATTGGCTTCACTTAAAAAGCATGACGTTTTTGGAACAATAGTTCGAACATCTTAAGTTTTCGAGACAGTGGGGCACAAATGAGTATTTGTGCAAAAATGCAATGAAAATGGTAAAGTGTAAGATATAAAGAATGACTTGTGGCACAAGGATTTTCGTAAAGGTCTGACATAGATTATGAGAAGAAATTATCTCCTGTTGTAGATGCAATTATCTTTAGGTTTTTATTAAATATGACAATTCATAAAAAGCTTGAAATACATCTAATGGATGTTCTCAAAGCCTATTTATATGGCCCACTAAACCACATATTTTTATGAAAATCCCTGAAGCACTCAAAGTGCCAAAAGCGTATAAAAATTCAAAATAAAGTTGTTCGTTAAATCTTCAAAAATCCTTATATGGATTAAAATAATCAGGGCGAATGTGGTATAATCGTCTTAGCTAATATTTGCTAAAAGAAGCGTACAAGAATGAACCTATTTGTACTTGTATTTTTATATGAATGTCAAATATTATTTGTAATAATATATGATTATGTTGATTAATTAAATATAATTGGAACTCCTAAAGATATTTCAAAAGCAGTTGAGTGTTTGTAAAGATAATTTGAAATGAAAGATCTTGGTAAGACAATGTTTTGTCTTGGCCTTTAGATTGAACATTTGAAAAATCGGATATATATCTATCAAACAGCATATACTAAAAAGGTTTTGGAGCGACTTTATATGGATAAATCATACTCACTGAGTACCCAGATGGTTGTTAGATTTATTGATATAAATAAAGATTCATTCAAACTTCAAGAAAACTATGAAGAGGTTCTTGGTAATAAAACATCATATCTCAGCGCTTGGGGCACTAATGTATCTTGCAAACAATCTCCTACCAGATACTTCTTTTATAGAATGTTTATTTGTGAGATTCGGCTCATGTCCAATAAGAAGCTATTGGAAAGGTGTTAAGCATATATTCAGATATCTTCAAGGAACAATTGATTTGAGATTAATGTATTCTAATGCATCCAAGTCAGAGTAGATTATTTATGTAGATGATGGCTATTTGTTTAACCCACATAAAGCCCGATGTGAGATAGACTATTTGTTCACATATGGATGTTCACCTATATCATGGCGTTCAATGAAACAAACAATAGTTGCTACTGCTTCAAATCATGTAGACATAATGGCCATACATGAAGCGAGTAGACAGCGTGTATGGTTGAGATCAATGAATCAATATATTTTGCAACTATGTGGTGATTCTGTGCAAACAAGATTCAAACAACATTGTACGAAGATAATTCTGTTTCGATATCTCTATTAAAGGAAGGATATATCAAGGGAGAGTGAACACAACAAATTTGACCGAAGTTATTTTTCACACATGATCTTCAACAAAATGGTGAGATAAATGTTCAATATATTAATTCGAGTGATAATCTTGCAGATTTATTTACGAAGGCATTGCCAACATGAACATTTATAAAGTTAATATATATGAATAAAATGCGTCATGTCCAAGATTTCAAATTATGTTTTCATTATGGGTAGTACAATACGCATTGAATTCTCTTTCCCTTAACAAAGGTTTTGTCCCACTGGGTTTTCGTGGTATCATTTTTTATGAGGAAACACTTAAGGCGTATTACAAGATGTGTGTACTCTTTTTCCTTCACTAGGCTTTTTTCCACTATTTTTTCCTAGGAATTTTTTAATGAGGCACATTTTCAATATACATCCAAGGGGAAATTTAACAAATCCATTTAATATCGATGTTTATTTTCATCAACCTAATGTAATGCACATATTAATTAAAGCAAGAACCAAAGGTTACTAACGTATTTTGTTTGAGGTAGTAAACGGTTGCTTTCTACCACATGTAAAAGGTCTTATTCACCCTTAAGAAATACACACGTGGAGACCTTAATAATATTCTCCACTCTATACTATCCATCACCATTTGTTACCCTTTAGTTTTATGTATTCTTGTATTATCCTTTCACTTTACAACATAACACAATTTATATGATATTTTATGTAAGACATGCCTTCGTTACGAAAATATAAAATGTAGCTCCATTTAAATTGATAAAAGGATATAAAACAGAAAAAAATATGTAGTTTTTCACTTTTATATTAGTTAAAGGGTTTTAAAAGAAAACAATTACATAAACATCATTAAAAATAGTATTTTATTAAAATTAATGTATCTTAAAAGATATAGTAAGTAGGAAAAGATACATATGTATATTAATTACCTTGTTTGATATGAAAACTTGTTGATTTAACAAATACAATTTGAATAATAGTCAACATTATTTCAAATCTGATTTTATCTTAACTTGTTGTAATTGACTTACCATGTTAGATATGGAATGTTATTTAAATGAAGAAGCTCAATTTGAATAAAAATCAATTGCATATCTAATTTAGCATTAACTTTCATTATGTGTAATTTCATATTTGACTTATCTTATTTGATATGGAAATTTATTAATTTAAAGATTTCTAATTTCAATAAAAATCAATTGCATACCTAATTTAGCCTTTACTTTTACGATTTACTAATTTTTTTATTTGACTTATCTACTTTGATATGGAAACTTATTAACATAAAAAACACCTAATTTTAATAATAATCAATTGCCCACCTAATTTATCCTTCATTTTTATTATGTCTAATTTTATAGTGACGTACTTGGAAACTTATAAATGTGAGGAAACACAGTCTGAATAACAATCAATTGCATACCTAATTTCACTTTCACAATTTTTAGTATAAAGGAGTTTGGTATTGTGTTATTGGTACATCCTAATTCCATCTCTCTCTAATATTTTTGGCATGTTTTGGTTTGAAATTTCTTTTTGGATCTTAAGAAGGCAACACTTGGATTCATACTTTAAATGAAGTTATTTCTTTTCTTGGTGTTTTGAAGTTATTTAGTTTTATTTCTCTCATGTCGCTCAATGTTAATCCTTTTGTTTTCCTACCATTGTTTCATATGCTTAAATAAATTATTTGGGCTCGTCTCAGCTTAAGGTAAAATACAAAGGCAAAAAAAATTTATTTATAAACTTTAATTAATAATTCTTTGTGTTTTTTGTGTATTCTAAATATATAATTTTAAATAAAACTTTTTTATAAATAAAAATAATGCTTTGAGATTTTCGTTATTCTGTAACTAAAATGGATTTTCTGTGTGTGAGACCTTTTCGAATCATTTCTCAGACATACTGAGAAATAATGATATTTCAAAGATTTTTTCTAAATTTGTCAAACCACATCAAACCCTTTTCTTCTTCTATTAGAATTGTACCTCTGTTGAAGGACGTTTTTTGCAACAAAAGTTTAATTATAAGGACCATAAGTTTAATGCTAAGTGTTAAGTGTTTCTATTTCGACTCTTTCTATGACACTAATCCCCCCCCCCCCATTCAAACGATTTCAGAATTTTTCTCTACTTTATCCCAAGAGTATGACTACTCTTCTTCTTTGCTTTTTAGGTCGTATTCTTTTTGCTTCATGATGTGCTTTTGTCTTCTTTGATATATCATTTTTTTCATTATGATTCAAACATTCAGAATTTCTTGTCGTGTTAGTGTTAATAATATGTAATGTGTTTGTGGTTTTGTAAATTTGTTTCCTATTATACTTGATTTATAGGATGAGTTTTATGTTGTACATACTTGTAGATGACATTTGTGCCGGTAGAAACAAGTTTCTCAAAGACGTTACGGAACAAGAAAATTCATCACGTGAGTGATACTAGATCTCTATCAGTGTGTAAGAGCATGAGAGTTGACATCACCAACAATTATCCTGAAAATTGTTGTCCATCCGTTCAAAAACTGTGGAAACAATTTTAAAGAACATGATTTCTTGATTAATCAGAAGTTTATTTTTCATTAATTTAATTAATTTATTCAAGATGTGAATGATTTTCAATGACGGGCGTATTATAAAAGAAGATAAACTGCCCAATATTTCTGAATATGAGTATATTTAGAAATTAAAATTAAGAAGAGAGAATCTCAAACTTTTTGCTGATGAATATACTAAGATTTTGCGAGAAAAGAAATCAAAATAACATGGAAGACACATCAAAATAGAGGTTGTAATTATTTTGAGAAAACAGTAAAGTGGGTAAATTCTAAGTGGGCCTTTGGACATGTTTTTGGAGTTGAAATTGGTGATCAATTTTGGTCCAAGATTCAATGGTGAAATGACTGACTCAAAATATATTTACTATGGACTGTAAACTGTAACTATGTGTTGGTGAGAAAGAGGTATAAAAAAAATAACGTTTTCAAGTTTGAACTGCAGAGGAATATTGGCCAACAAAAACTTACCCAATTAGTCAATGTCAATCATAATTTTCAAAAATTATTTAAGGCACCAAATTATACTATCCCGACAAAGTTTGTAATGGAGTATGATGTATCAAAAGAGAAGAAGAACATACCGATCATCACTATCAATGAAATAGATTATGAGAGACTCACACCTTTCACATACATTACTAATATTGAGTATCGTGATTGCATGATATCATTATGCCTTAAGGTTGAATTTGCACAAGTAGATGCTGGGCTTTTGAGCAGTGATCTTGTTCTTCTAAGAATGAAGGCGAGTTTCCATTCAACACAAAAAGCTCTATTCTTAAAGAAAAACCTATTGTTCATGATTTAGGTCCATATTTAAAATTTCCTCCATCTTCCAAAAATAGGGTTAGACAACATGGTCGTTAGTACCATTTCGAAGTTTTCAAAATAATCGAAAGGATGAGGTTTGAGGTCATCAGATTATAATGCACCCGGATGTTTTTTTTGTGAATATATCAGAGTATTTCTTGAAGATAAGGAAGCCAAAGTTAGGATGGATTATCACAAGTACTTCTTTTATGTTGGCAACAATACTAAATATAACCCATAAAGAAAGGTTTTTAAGTAGTAAAGTCAAGTCAAATTCTTTTAAAAAGGACGATGGAGATGGATTTACTATTGATGCAGATATATGATAATGTTGGAAGATTTAACAAACATAGTTGCTCACCAAACCTATGTGCTAAAAATGTTATGTATGACCATGGTGATAGAAGAGTGCCTCACATAATTTTTTTCGCTTCCAAAAGTATTTATCCATTAGATGAGCTTACTTATCACTACAACCACCGAATTGTCCATTTTCAAGATAAAAATCTTCTTTGAAGATAGTGAAGGGTAGATTGGCTCTGATTAGTGGAGTGGGAGAATGTATTAAATTCTGATGTATCATTAAGTAATAATTTACTACATTCTCCCGCTGCACTTATGATATTCACATCTACCCTTTTCTCTCTTCAAATTGCCATAGAAATCATGAACACGGCAATCCGATGGTTTTAGTAATAAGTAAGCTCCGCTAATCGATAAATACTTCTGGAAGAGAAAAACATTTTATGATATACTCTTTTATCACCATGGTCATACATGAAATTTTAAGAAAACACGATTAGTGAGAAATTATGATTGATAAATCTACCAACATGCCCATATATTGCTGCATCAATAGTAAATCCATCTTCGTCCTTCCTTTAAAAAGAATTGTACTCGACTTTACAACATATAACCTTGCTTTTAGGGATATATTCAATATAGTATCCAACATTAAAGAAGAACTTGTCATAGTCCATTCTAATTTTTCTTCCTTATGATTAAGAAATTCTCGAATATATTCAAAAATAAAAATTCCGGCTGCAATTTAATCTAATGACCTCAAAACCCATCCTTTCGATTGGTTTTGAATACCTCGAAATGGTAATGAAGACCATGTTGGCTAATTTTTGCAAGATTGATGACATTTGAAATATAGACCACACTCATTGACTATAGGTTTTGATTTAAGAATATATTTTGTTGGGTTGAATGGAAAACCGCTTCCGTTTATAAAAGCACAAGCATACTGCGCAAAAGCCAAGCATCTTCTTGTGCAACCGCAACCTTGAGGCGTAACGATATAATATAAATTAGGATACTCCATGTTACTAATGTATGTGAAAGGTGGGGTCCTCTCATCATCTAATACGTTGATAGTGATAATTGTTAATGTAATATCCCATATCCAAAACAGACCAAAAACCAGCTTTTCATAAAATGTTCAGGTCCATAGACAAACCATAGCCTAATCCACGGTCCGTCCTGAACATCAATTGATTGGGTCAGAAACCCCCCAAAATCTCTATCCAGAAAATTTGACTAAGTGTCGAATGACGGACAAACTTAGGGTCTGTAGTCTGAGTCCGCCGATAAAACCCCATTCGCCAATTCTCTGATATGTACTACGATTGACAATCACAGACCATTGTTCGATCTAAAGTCTGTAGGTCTTATGGTAGGAGAGAAATAGTAGAAAGTTAAGGGGAAAATGTAGTTGGGTCAACTTTAGAAGGTCATAACTCTTAGCACAAAATTAATTAGGTGTCCTATGACATATCAAAAGATAGATAATTTAATTATCTTTCCATATCCATTGACCTTGTTAAAATCACACCCCAGAATAAAAATTTATGCCCATTTTAGTAATGGTCTATCAAATAGCCCAAACCGACGAACCGTCTATCCAGGTCATCGTTTGGTCCGACAGCAATTAACTCATGGGTCGTTAGGTCTTGTCCACAATTCATTTACATCTTAAGATACATTGTTTTGACCTTAAATCATCATATTTTAGTCAGTATATGACTAGAAATATAACTAAAACTTACCTAAGTAAAATCATTAATCAAAACATAGAAAAATTAGAAGCATGAAATGAGAAAAAGGTCAAGAACCCTAGTTCAAGAATGCAAAAAGGTTCCACTAGTTCCAACATGGAAATCTTAACAGTTCTCCGTGAATTTTATCACCAGGTATGTGGGATTTCACTAGTGGAATCCTTTCACCCATTGGATCTCTAGTTTTCAGTCAGTTTTTTATTTTCGTATCCTTATCAAAGATAGGGCTTCTAGACTTCGATGGAACTTCATGAATTTATCGAATATATGTTCCAAATAAGATTGTCAAATTATTATTGAGTTTATTGCATAAATTTTAGAACCCTATATATGTAGTTCTTTAATTCTTGAATTACACATGCTTGGTATGATATTTCAGTTACTTCAGATATACATGCCTCAGTTATAAATGCATAATTACCAGATTAACTGTTGAATCATCAGTTTGCATGTTAAGTTTTAAGATAGACAGTATTTATAGAAACTCATTCATAATCATTACATTACATAATTCATGGGAATAGCATAATACGACTTGGACTAGGGTTCAACTTACCCAATTAGTCCAAGAACTACTAGCCAAGTAGGTTGTATGTCCCCTCCGTGGGCAATCAGTTTAGTGATCACGCCAGCATGCCTTTATACTCTTGTAGGGTATATTGGTTCCTCTCGATGGGGCGTATATATCAGACTCCACATTTAGCTCATCTACTTTTATTATCTGTTATTAATAGCTCCACAGTTCAGTATTTTGTTTCAACTTGTTATAAATTGGTCATTGCATCCAGTTAACTCTGAATTCAGTATATCATGTTCAAATTATTATACTTGCTTTTGTAATTGTTCAATTATGTTTTATTTAAGTTTTATTCTATCCTACATGCTCAGTACCTTTCATGTATTGACCCATACATGCAGTAAATTTTCTCGTGTAGTAGGTTTAGGTTCTCTGCATCCAGATCATGCATTGATCGACTTCTCGATCTCCAATTCAGCAAATTCAGTGGTGAGACCTCATTCTCCGAGGAAAATAGTCACGAGTTCATTTGAGTATTTTAGTCATTTAGTTCCAATTTTTACTAGACTTAGTTGGGGCTTGTCCCAGTATTTCTAGTCAAGTTTAGGGGATATTTTAAGACATAGTTAGTTTAAGCTTAGTATTGAGTTAATATTTTCTTTGTATCAAACTCACCAGTTTTCATAAATCTCCGCTACAGCACATAGGTATTTCCCCATATTTCCATTTTAAGTATGATTTAGCTTGCACAACAGTTTATATTCATTAGTATGCTCATGATCATGCCATCATGGTATCGCTTGGGATCACTTGTGGTCCTTGTCTCGTGTCCGCATCTTGGGAGTAGCTCAGGGAGTGAAAAACTTGGTGTGAGAGTATTAGGTTCATCAGTCCTAGGATGTATTAAAAGCAACACTAAGTAATGTCCTTCTAATGGGTGTGAAGTGCACCACATCTAATGAGAGGGAGGATATGAAGTGTTTTAGGAAAACATCCCTTTGTTGTTACTCTTATCATGCCTATGCTGTGATCTTATTCCATTTTATTTGACTATCTACATTTCATAACATGCCTCCTCGTAGAGCCAACTCTAGGAATGCAAATGCCAAAAAATGCAACCGCAGCTCCTCCGGTCCCAGATCAGGAAGTCTCTAATGCTGAGTTTAGAAATGATATATAGAAGTTGTCTCAGAGTATGACAAACCAATACAATCGAGTTCATACGCATGCGAATAAATAAGGTGGATCACTAGCGGCAAAGGTCCGTGACTTTGTTAGGATGAATCCGTCTGATTTCTTAAGATTGCAAACTAATGAGGATCCTCAGAATCACTGGATGAGATCAAGAAGAACTTTGAGGTAATGTAAGTCACTAGGAATGATCCGGTTTGAGTTGGCATCATACCAGTTGTGTAACGACCTGTTTAGTCGATTCGAGCAGTAGAGTTTAGTTTTGAAAATAACTGACTGTGTCGACGGACCACACGATGGACCATCATGGTCACGACGGACCGTCGAGGGTCTCATTCCAAAACACTTAAACTCTAAAAATTTGGGTACTGAGATCGACTCTCTGAACTTCACGACGGAAAGGGGCAGGACGGGACCGTCGTTTGGCATGACGCAACGTCACAAATCCCTCTACAGAAATTAACTCTCAGAACTCTGTGAAGACCTGCAGGACGGGACCGTCGCATACACTACGAGCCGTCACGAGTGGCGTAACCTTGACTGGGGAGGATCTCTGGTAAAAGTTTTAAGGGGCGTTTGGACTATTCTGATTATAATAATAAGTTAGTGGGTTAATGTTAATAATTTAATACTTGGGGGGTTAAAGGAGATAACCTGAAATAAATAGTGGGTTACTTTTATCATTTTATAACTTAATTATATGATATTAGGGTAAAAAGAAAAGGGTTTGAATAAGGAAAAAAAAGAAAGAACAGATAGAAGAGGGAAGAAACGAACAGAGAGGAGAAAGTGAATAGGAAAGCAAAGGCATGAGAAGTAGATTTGCTTGATCATGATTCTTCGGTGAGGTAGGTTATGGTTATGTATTCATAGTAACACTCAAATAGCGATTGATATGATTGGGTGTATTGTAAAGTCTTCTATATGCTTTAATTGTGTTGTGGCATGTTGTGATATGTAAAGGTGATGGATTATAATGATGATGATACGTGGAAATCTTAAACCTTAAAATCTCTCTATTAATAATGATGGCTTGACATAAAGGAAGGCTTGATGAACTAAAGTAATGAGAGTAGGGGATCGGAGTGTCACGTTCCGACACCAGGATAGTAGGGGACCGGAGTGTCACTTTCCGACATAAGGATAGTAGGGGATCGGAGTGTCATGTTCCGACACCAGGATAGTAGAGGATCGGAGTGTCACGTTCCGACACCAGGATAGTAGGGGATCAGAGTGTCACGTTCCGACACCAGGATAGTAGAGGATCGGAGTGTCACGTTTCGACACCAGGATAGTAGGGGATCGGAGTGTCACGTTCCGACACCAGGATAGTAGGGGATCGGAGTGTCACGTTCCGACACCAGGATAGTAGATGATCAGAGTGTCACGTTCCGACACCAGGATAATAAAGAGAATGAATATTGAGGGGATCGGAGTGTCACGTTCCGACACCAGGATAATAAAGAGAATGAATCTTGAATTATGTTAATATACTCAAATTTAAAGAACCACTTCCCAAATGAGTATGGTGTGGAGGCTTGAGTCCTCATAGATGTGCTCGGTGTTGTGGCCAATGGTTATGGTACTTCTTGTTGTCACTTGTTGAGTATGGTAGTCGATTTTATGTTATTATCTGGTATATATTGCTTTCAATTTTGAGTTGGCCGATGATACCTACTCAGTACGCGTTCCTTGTACTGACCCTACTTGTATTCTTTTTCTTTGTTATTTGTGGAGTGCAGCAAACGTACCATCAACTTCAACTCGTCCTCAACTCTAGCCAGTCTTTCACGTCAGCTTTAAGGGTGAGCTATTGTTCTAGCTCGGACTGGATTCTCTCTATTCATGTCTTGATGTCCGTGAAGTTCGGACATGGAACCATCTAGTACTTATTTTAGCTTCTTAGATACTCTTAGATTTAGTAATTTGAGGATAGATGTTCTTGTGGTGATGACTTCCATATTTGGGAATAATAAGTATTAAATTTTAGAATGTTGTTTATTGGTATACTAATGAGTTTTAAGTCTTCCGCATTGTATTTGTTCATTATGGTTGAAATATTGGTA
The DNA here is from genome assembly GCA_027704805.1 of Solanum corneliomulleri. Taxonomy (NCBI): domain Eukaryota; kingdom Viridiplantae; phylum Streptophyta; class Magnoliopsida; order Solanales; family Solanaceae; genus Solanum; species Solanum corneliomulleri. The sequence continues at coordinate 68,014 of JAKWIY010002685.1, read as the reverse complement.
AATGACTGGGGTTTAGATTGGTTGTTCGCTCACATAGGAGGATAAATGTGGGTGCCACTCGCGGCTCGTTTTGGGTCGTGACAAGTTGAAAGATGTCGCTCATATTTATACACTAAGTGGAAGGAAAATAAGGGTGCAAATACAACTCCTATTACTTGGGATTGCTTTAGTGAGACTTTTCTCGACAAGTTTTTCCTAATAGAGTTGAAAAAATCAAAGACTCATGAATTCATGAACTTATGGCAGGGAAACATGACGGACAAAGAGTATAGAATGTAGTTTGAACAACACTCTAGGTATGCTCACATTGTTGCTGACTCCAAGGCACAGAGGAATAAGTTCTTGTACAGAGTTTCCAATTTGGTAAAAGCTGAGCGTAGAAATGCTACTTTACTGGGAGATATGAACATTTTTAGGCTTATGACTCATGATCAGCAGGTTGTGGGGGATAAGCTTATCAAATAGGCTAAGGAGAACGATAAGGCTAAGACTAGGAACTATGACTGTTCTCAGCAGAAATTGGGTGGTGGAAATCGCTCGCTGAGTCTGCAGAAGTTTTCAGCTCCATTCGCTTCGTCAGCTAGTGTTCCATCCTCCAAGAACAGGTATGACCGGAAGGGTAGAGTACCAGTCTCTAAGTATTAGGGAATTGTTTCAGGCACCAACACTTACCCCACTTTCCCACAGTATGGTAAGAACCATCAGGCGAGTGTCTTATAGGGAAAGACTAATGTTTTGGTTGCGGTTAGTCTTGTCACAGTTTAAGGGATTGTCCAACTAGACAGGATCAAGGAGGTGGTAATGGTAGAGCTCAGTCTAAAACTTCAGCAACACCAGCAAGTCCCCCGACTCAGTTGGGTGAATAATCTGGTACAGGTGGTCGTCAGCACCACAACAGGTTGTATGCTCTTCAGGCTTGTAAGGATGAGGAAGGTTCTCCTGATGTAGTCACTGGTACTTTACGTGTCTTTGACCTTGATGTTTATGCGTAGTTAGATCCAATGTCTACTATTCCTTTTGTAACTCCTTATATAGCAGTCCAATTCAGTGTTAGTCCAGAAAATCTCTCTGAACCTTTCTCCGTCTCTACTTAATAGGTTATCCCGTTATATCTAGATGGGTATATTGAAATTTTCTTGTCATAGTCTCTCACAAGGACACCTCATCAGATCTTGTAGAGTTAGAATGGTAGACTTTGATGTCATCCTAGGCATGGATTCATTACAAACTTGTTATGCCTCAGTCGATTGTAGAACTAGGATTGTTTGTTTTTAGTTTCCAAATGAACCAATCTTTGAATGGAAGAGTGTTAGCTTAGCGCCTATGGGTCGATTCATCTCTTACCTTAAAGCCCGAAAGGTGATCTCAATAACTCTATAATGTAGTTCAAGTTAAGGGTTCTACCTCTGAAACCCAAACTCTTAAGACAGCTCAAGTAGATTTTGAGTTTCCAGAAATATTTCTAGAAAATCATCGTGGAGTTCCTCCCCAAAGGGAAATTTACTTTGGAATTGATCTCCTTCCAGATACCCAGCCTATTTCAATTCCTTCTTACAGAATGGCTCTAGCAGAGCTTAAGGATTTGAAAGAGCATTCAAAAGACCTTCTAGATAAGGTCTTCATCAAACCTTGTATTTCACCATGGGGTACACCAGTGTTGTTTCAAAAAAGAAAGATGGTTATCTCAGAATGAGCATTGCTATAGACAGTTGAACAAGGTTACAATCAAGAATAAGTGCCCCATTCTAGGATTGATGACTTGTTTGACCAACTTCAAGGTGCTAGCCATTTTTCAAAGATAGACCTCAGATCGGTTTATCATCACGTTAGAGTCAGAGATAGTAAGATTCAAAAAACAGCCTTTACAACTCGGTATGGTCATTGTGAATTTGTAGTTATATCGTTTGAACGAACCAATGCTCCAGAAGATTTCATGGAATTGATGAACAGAGTGTTAAAATGATTCTTGGACCTACTCATTATCATCTTCATTGATGATATCCTCATTTACTTTAGGACTAAGCAAGAACATGCGAGTCATTTGAGAAATGCTCTACAGACTCTTAAGGATCCCGAGTTATTCACTAAGTTTAGCAAATGTGACTTTTGGTTGCAATCTTTTGGTTTACTTGGTCACATTGTATCTAGTGGAGGGATCCGAGTGGATTCACAAAAGATAGAAGCAGTGAAACAATGGCCCAGACCTAACTCTTCTACAAATATCAAAAGTTTCTTAGGTCTATCAGGTTATTACAGAAAGTTTGCGGATGATTCTCATAGATAGCCTCGACATTGACTAGGTTAACTCAAAAGATGGTCAACTTTCAATGGCTCGATGATAGTGAAAAGTTTGCAGAATTTAAAACAAGATTGACTACTACTCCTATCTTGACTCTACCAGAGGGTTCAGATTGTTACGTGATCTTTTTGATACATCCATAGTTGGCCGAGGTTGTCTGTTTAGTTAGCGAGATAAGGTTATAGCTTATGCTTCTAGAGAGTTTCAGGTTCATGAGAAAAATTATCCAACTCATGACCTCGAGCTTGCAGAAGTGGTGTTTGCACTCAACATATGGAGACATTACTTGTATTGTGTTCATGTAGATGTGTTCACTGATCATAAGTGCCTTCAGTATGTGTTCACCCAGAAAGAGTTGAATCTTCTCCAGAGGAGATGGCTTGAATTCCTTAAGCATTATGATATAAGTGTGTATTATCATGCTGGTAAGGCGAATGTAGAAACAGATGCTCTTAGTAGATTATCTATGGGTAGTGTAGCCCATGTTAAGGAAGAAAGGAAGGAGAAAGTGAAGGAAGTTCAGAGGCTTGCTCACTAAGGAGTTCTCCTTATGACCATATCAAACAGTGGTGTAACACTTTAAAATGGGGCATAATCTTCTTTTGTAGTAGAGGTTAAGCAAAAGTAAGACAATAATCCAATCTTTCTTGAACTTAAGGGTGCAGTCAATAATCATAGAGTGGAGGTTTTCTCCCAAGGGGGAGATTGTGCACTTCTCTACCAGGCTAGATTTTGTGTTCTTGATATGGGTGAATTGAGAAAGCATATCCTTGAAGAAGCCCATAACTTCAAATATTCTATTCATCCAAGTGCCACTAAGATGTACCGTGATCTACAGGAAATCTATTGGTGGAATGGGATGAAGATGGTAAGTGCCCCAATTGCAAGCAAGTCAAGGTAGAACATGAGAAACTAGGAGGTATAACTCAAGATATCGATATTCATACTTGGAAGTGGGATGTGATCAATATGGATTTCATCAAAGGGTTACCTCGCACTCGCAGACAGCATGACTTAATTTGGGTGATAGTTGATAGGATGACTAAAACTTCTCCCTTTTTAGTTGTCAAGCCTATATATTCGACAAAGGACTATGCAAAGCTTCACATTAATGAAATTGTGAGGTTATATGGGGTTCATTTTTCTATCATCTCAGATAGAGGTCCTCAGTTTACCTCTAATTTCTGGAAGTCACTCAAGAAGGGTCTTGGTACTCAAGTTAACCTTTAACATCATTTCATCTACCGACGAATAGGTAGGTAGAGCGTACAATTAATAACTTAGAGGATATGTTGAGAGAATGTGTGATCAATTTAAAGGGTATTTGGGATGATCACCTTCGTCTTATTGAGTTGTCCTAAAACAATAGCCACCATTACAACATTCAGATGGCCCCTTATGAGGCACTGTATAGGCATAGATGTAGATCTCCTGCTGGTTGGTTAAAGTCGATTAAGCAGTTTGATTCGGCCAGATTTAGTCCTTTTTATGATATGGAGAAATTGCAACTCATTAGAGATAGACTTAAGACAACCCAAAGTCGTCAGAAATCTTGTGTAGATTTAAGGAGAAGGGAACTAGAGTTCCAAGTTGATGATTGGGTTTTCCTGGAAGTGTCACCTATGCAAGGGGTGATGAGATTTGTATAGAAAGGGAAGCTCAGTCCTAGATATGTATTCCCTTACAAGATCTTGAAAAGTATTGGCAATGTGGCATATGAGTTAGAGTTGCCATCAGAATTAGAAGAAGTGCATCCGGTCTTCCACATCTTAATCTTGAAGAAGTGTGTGCGTGATCCAGCCTGTGTATTTCCATTAGAGAGTGTGGCGTTGAAAGAGAGTCACTTTTATAAGGATTTACTAGTTTAGATTCTTGACCGCCAGGTTAGAAGGTTGAGAAATAAATGAATGGTTTCAGTCAAGGTTTTGTGGAGGAGTAAGTCCGTAGAGGGAGCTACTTCGAAAGTAGAAGAAGCAGTGAAAGCAAAGTATATTCACCTATTTCCTTCTTATTCAGTCCTACTTGAGGTTGTATTTCTATTTTAAGCGTATTTGCGTGTTCTCATAAGTTAATTTAGTCAGAAACTCATCTCTCAATAATTAGTAGTAGGGTTTGCAGTTGTCTCCCTCTACTCTTGCTAGTTTAGTCATCATTCGAGGACGAATGTTTAGAAGGGGGAGATAGTGTAACACCACGTATCTAAAATAGACCAACAACCATCTTTTTAGAAAAATCTGTAGGTGCTTCGACGGTTGCCATCGACGGAGCGTTTCCTAACCCACAGTCCGTCCTCCACATCAATCGATTAGATCAGAAACCCCCCAAAATCTCAATACAGAAAATTTGACTAAGTGTCGAACGATGGATAAACTTATAGTTTGTAGGTATGAGTACGGTATGTAGTCTGAGTCAATCAATCAACACCCCATTCACTCACTCCCTCATGTAAACCACAATTGACCATCACTGACCGTCATTCGATCTACGGTCTGTAAGTCTTGCTGTTGGAGAGACATAAAAGATAGATTGGGAAAAATGTAGTTGGGTGAACTTCAGATGGTCATAACTCTTAGCACAAAATGAATTAGGTGTCCCATGAAATACCCATAGATATATTAATTAATTATCTTTCCGTAGCCACCAACCATTATAAAAGCAGACCTCTGAGTAAAAAAGTATGCCCATTTTAGTAAAGGCTTGTTGAAAAGACCCAAACGACAGACCATCAATGGAAAGACGAACCGTCTGTCCAGTTCATCGTTCGGTTTGACATCAATTAACCGAGGGGTCTTTTTGTTTTTTCCCACATCGTTTAAACCTTAAGATAAATTGTTTTGACCCTAAATCATCAGATTTTAGTTAGTTTAAGCCTAGAAACATAACTAAAACTTACCTAAGTCAAATAATTAATCAAAACATAGAAAAATTAGAAGGAAGAAAGGAGAAAAAGGTCAAGAACCCTAGTTCAAGAACGCAACAAGGTTCCAGACGTTCCTGCCCCAAAATCTGAATATTTATCCGTGAATTTCATCACCAGGTATGTGGGATTTCACTAGTGTGTTCCTTTCACCCATTGGGTCCCTAATTTTCAGTAAGTTTTTTATTCCCTTATTAAGATTAAACATAGGGTTTCTAGAATTTCGATAGAACTTCATGAATTTATTAAATATATGTTCAAAATCATATTGTCAAGTTATTATTTAACTTATTGCATGTATTTAAGAACCCAAGCTATGTAATTCTTTAGATCTTGAATTACACATGTTAGTTCAGATATTTCAGTACTTAAGATATACATTCCTATGTTATAAATGCATAATTACAAGATGAATTGTTGCATCGTCAGTTTGCATGTTCAGTTTTGAGTTATCTAGTATATACTGAAACTCAGTCTTAATTAGTTAATTACATAATTAATGGGAGTAGCGTAATAAAGAGTTGTTTGTAAGTCATTTCTGTGGGCAATCAGTTAAGTGATCACGCCAGCATGTCATTTTACCTATGGCACATAATTAATGGGAGTAGCGTAATAAAGAGTTGTTTGTAAGTCATTTTTGTGGGCAATCAGTTAAGTGATCACGCCAGCATGTCATTTTACCTATGGCAGGGTATATTGGGTCCTTTTAGTTGGGCATATACACCGGACTCCACATTTAGCTCATGTTGTTTTATTATTGCTTTTGAGTACCTCCCACAGTTCAGTCAGACTCTCTCGCATTGATCATTTATTAGCATATTCATTATTTAGTTTCAGCATTTTATAAAATTGTCATTGCATCCAGTGAGCTCAGATTTCAGTATATCATGTTCAAATTAATATACATGCTTTATTCTATCCTACATGATAAGTACCTTTAAAATATTGATGCATATATGCGCTACTTCTTCTCGTGAGGTAGGTTCAGGTTTTCAGTATCCAGATCACGCATAGATCGACTTCCTAATCTCCAGTTTAGCAGATTAAATGGTGAGTTCTCATTCTCTGAAGACAATATTAATGAGTTCATTAGAGTCTTTCATTCATTTAGTTTCAGCTTTTGATAGACTTAGCTGGTTCTTGTCCAAGTATTTCTAGTCCCGTTTAGAGGATATTTTCTAACATAGTTAGTTTCAGATTAGTATTGAGTTAGTATTTTCTTCGCATTAAACTTATTAGTTTTCATATATTTAAGCTATAGAACATGGGTATTTCCCCATCTTTTCATTTTAAGTATGATTTAGCTTCTGCAACAATTTATATTCTTTAGTATGCTCATGATCATGCCAGCAAGGTATCGCTTGCGATCACTTGTGGTCCTAGGTCTTGCCTCCGCGCTTCGGGGGTAGCTTGGGGCGTGACACGTAAATTCTCCTTACTTCCCAAACATCATTCTTCATAACAAACTTTGTCTGCATAGTAGATTTTGTTTCCTTGAAAACATTTTCACAAATATGATTGACATTGACTAACTGAGTCAGTTTTAGTTAGCCAAGATTCCTCTGTTGTTCAAACTTGAAAACGTACTTTCCTGTTAGACTGATTTGTCGCCAAGACTTAGTTACATCATCCAACCCATGGTAAATGTATATTTTTCCTGGTTTTTAACCATTAACTCTTGGACGACCATAAATAATCATGACAAAATTTCCCAAATCCATTTAGTTCATCAAGTAAAGCTTATCCCTTTTAATCTTTTGATTTTCCACTCTCGCGTTAGCAGATACTCTAGGATGCCCTCATTGACCTACATAAATGAATTTTTGAGAAGATATAGTCTCACTCTCGTATAAACAAAAATCAACTATGCAAGTTGCAACATTTTCTTTCAATTAATATGCACATAATCGATACCTCTAAATATTTCGTGATGTGGTTTGATCAAAGCAAGTTATACCTTAAAAAAATTGATCACCAATATCCACTCAAGGACATGGACTACTCAGAATTTACCCACTTTCCTATTTTCTCAAAATCATTACAGACTCTATTTTTACATGTCTTCCTTGTTTTTTTGCTTTCTTTTCTGTCAAAAGCATAGTATATTCATCAATAAAAAAGTTTGAGAGTCTCTCTAACTTATTTTCATTTTTGAATAAGCTCATATTCAGAAATAGTGCGCAATTTAGGTTCATTTATAATTTATCCACCGTATGAAAACCATTCACATCTTGAATACGATGATGAAATCTTGAAAATATTCAACTTATGATTAATCAAGACATCATGTTGTTTAACATTGTTTCCGTTTTTTTGATGATCGGATGGACGGCAATATTACTGTAGTAATATCAACTCTCATGTGCTTACATACTTATAGGGATATAGTATCAATCATGTGATGAAGTTTTTTATGCCGTAACTTCTTTGAGAAACTTGTTTGTATCAGCACAAATGACATCTACAAGTAGGCACAACATAAATCAATCCTATAAATCAAGTACAATAGGAAACAATTAAAAGAAACCCAAACACATTACATGATTTTTAACACTGACACAAAAATGTGTTATGAATGTTTGAATCAAACTGGAAAAAATGATATATCAAAGCAGAAAAAAATATCATGAAACAAAAATAAATACGACCTAAGAAGCAAAGAAGAAGAGTACTGAAATTCACATTAGGGATAAAGGAGAGCAAAATTCTAAAATCATTTGAATTGGAGGGGGGGGGGCATTAGTATCTTTAGAAGAGTTAACTCTCTGCGTTAAACTTATGGCCCTTATAATTAAACTTTTGTTGCAAAAATAGTCCTTCAAGAGAGGAACAATTTTCTTTAATGAAAGAAGAAAAGGGGTTGATGTGGTTTTGTCACGACCCAATTCGGGGACGCGACTGGCACCCACATTTACCCTCCTATGTGAGCGAACCAACCAATTTAACCCTTAACATTTTCATACAATATCAACTGAAATAATGCGGAAGACTTAACTCATTAATAAAACAACTCAAAACTATTATTAATATCCCCAAAATCTGGAAGTCATCATCACAAGAACATCTATCTCAATTTACTAATCTAAGAATGTCTAAAAAGCTAAAAACAAGTAAAAACTAGTCCATGCCGGAAGTTCAAGGCATCGAGACTTGAAGAAGAATATCCAGTCCAAGCTAGACGCATTAGCTCACCCTGAATTTCCGATGGAGTGAAGACTGGCTTGATCTACTGCTGAGTCGAAGTTGACGGAACGTTTGCTGCATTACACAAATAACAAAGAGGAAAACAATAAAGTAGGGGGTCAGTACAACCACACGTACTGAGTAGATATCATCGGCCAACTCAAAATAGAAGATAATACATATCAAGTAATATTATAATTCAACTATAAACTCAACATGTAGCAACAACAAGTATTATAATCGTCAATAAATACCATCAAGTTCATCCACGAGGGCTCAAGCCTCAATACCACACTCATTTGGGGAAATAAGTTCATTATGTTGAGTATATTATCATCTTTCAAGATTCATTATCTTTCTTCCTTTTGTGTCGGTACGTGACACTCCGATCCCCTACCACTATGTGTCGGAACGTGACACTCCGATCCCCTATATGTGTCGGAACGTGACACTCCGATCCCCTATATGTGTCGGAACGTGACACTCCGATCCCCTATATGTGTCGGTACGTGACACTCCAATCCCCTATATCTACGTGTCGGTTCGTGTCACCCGTCCCACTAATACTATGTGTCGGAACGTGACACTCCGATCCACTATTACTATGTGTCGGAACGTGACACTCCGATCCACTAAATTCATTCCATTCGCTCATCAAGCCTTCTCTATACCAAGGCATCATCAATCCCATTACTTTAATTCGTCAAGCCTTCTTTTATACCAAGGCATCATCATTAATATCATAGATTAAAGTTTCTTTCAAGATTTGGGATTCAATGGTTTTCATCATGCTTGTTTTATCAAAATCACATAATCATGTTCATGCAAGCATACAATTAAGCATATAGACAGGTTTACAATATCATCAACACATATTATTCACTACTAAGAGTTCACTACGAATATCGTAATATAAAACCATAACCTACCTCCACCGAAGAATTGAATCAACAAGCTATCTTCTCCAAAATCCTTGCTATCCTCTTCGTTTCTCTCTCTCTACTCGTTTGTTTCTCCTCTCTTTCTGTCCTTTCTCTTTTGTTTTCTTATGTTCAAACCCTCTTTCTTTTACCCTAATTAATCATATAATTAAGTGTGAAAGAGGACAATAAACCCCTCTAATTTACTTAAGGTTACCCCTTTTAACCCCTAAGTAATTAGACTTATTAATGTTACCCCTCAATCTTTATAATTAAGGAAAGAATAGTCAAAAACGACCCTTAAAACGTGTGGAGAAATCCTATTTTGCCTGGGACTGCGCAACCTGTGACGGGCCGTCGTGCCTGCGACGGTCCGTCACAGTGGTCGTCGCAGCTCCCTCGAGCTCAAGTGGTCTGTGACGGCCCGTCACAGCCGTGACGGTCCGTCCTGTTCCTCCGTCATGACGGTCAGAAACTCGTTTTCTTGCACCAAATTCTCAAAAGTTGAAGTGTTTTGCAACGGGACTCACGACGGTTCGTCGTGGATGTGACGGCACGTCCTGCAGGTCCGTCACAATTTACAGAGAGTCGATTTTCAGTACCCAATTTCAAAATTCTAAGTGCCATGGGACGACACTCCCTCGACGGGCCGTCGTGACTACGACGGTCCGTCGTTCCATCCGTTGTCCCCGCCAGTTTTTCCATAATTAAAATCTGTTGCTCAAAACGACTAAACAGGTCGTTACAATAGATACCAATTTACCCATCGTTCGTCCCCGAACGATCAAAAGAAAAAAAACAGTGGCGAAAAGGAGTACCTGAATCTGTAAACAGATGTGGGTATTTTCTGCATATCTGCCTCCTTCTCCCAAGTAGCCTCTTCAACCGGTCGATTCTTCATTGAACTTTGATGGATGCAATCTCTCTCGACCTCAACTTGCGAACTTCTCTATCTAATATAGCAACCGGTTCCTCTTCATAAGTCAAGTTCTCATCCAACAAAACTGAATCCCAACGGATAATGTAGTTTCCATCTCCGTGGTATCTCTTCAACATGGACACATGAAACACCGGATGCACTCCGGACAGCCCTGGGGGCAAGCTTATCATAAGCCACCTCCCCTATCCTCTTAAGCACTTCAAATGGTCCAATATACCTTGGACTTAGCTTACCTCTTTTTCCAAACCGCATCACCCCTTTCATGGGCGAAACCTTCAACAAGACTTGTTCACCTTCCATGAACTCCAAGTCTCTAACCTTTCGGTCTGCATACTCCTTTTGTCTACTTTGAGCCGCTAAAAGCTTTTCTTGAATAGCTTTCACCTTCTCCATAGAATCTCTCAACAGATCAGTCCCCCAAGGTCTAACTTCAAAGGCATCAAACCAACCAATGGGAGATCTACACCTCCTCCCATACAATGCTTCAAATGGAGCCATGTCAATACTGGAGTGAAGCTATTATTGTATGAAAACTCTGCCAAAGGTAAAAAGCTATCCCAATGGCCGCCCAAACTCTATCACACACGCACGAAGCATATCCTCCAACACTTGAATGGTTCGCTCAGACTGACCATCAGTCTGAGGGTGAAACGCAGTACTAAGGTCCAACCTAGTACCTAATTCAGCATGTAATGTCCTCCAAAACTTAGAAGTAAACTGCGTACCTCTATCTGATATGATGGAGAGTGGAACTCCATGCAACCGAACGATCTCTGAGATGTAGATCTTGGCTAACTTCTCTGCATTGTAGGTCACCTTGACCGGAATGAAATGAGCGGACTTAGTTAGCCTATCAACAATCACCCAAATAGAGTCATACTTACCCAAGGTCTTTGGAAGACCAACCACAAAGTCCATTGCGATTCTCTCCCACTTCCATTCAGGAATGGGCATTCTCTGAAGTGTTCCTCCGGGCCTCTGGTGTTCATATTTTACTTGTTGACAATTGGACATTTGGCAACAAATCAACAATATCCCGCTTCATTCTACTCCACCAGAAGTGTTGCTTTAGGTCGCGATACATCTTGGTTGCACCGGGGAGTATAGAATATCCGGAACTATGAGCCTCGGTAAGAATAGTGGTGATCAAATCATCGATGCGGGGTACACATACCCTTCCCTAATTCTCAAAACACCCTTCTTCATCAATTATTGCCTCTTTAGCCTCTCCTTGCAACACTTTGTCTCGGATTCGCCTTAGTTTTCATCATCAAACTGTTTCCCCTTAATCTGATCAAGAAAAAGAGGATTTTGCCTCTACACAAGCTAACAATCCTCCCTTCTCGTTTATTTCTAACCTCATAAGGTCATTAGCCAAAATCTGCACTTCTCTAGCCAATGGGCGTCTAGAAGCTTGCAAATGAGCTAGACTTCCCATGCTCCCGGCTTCCTACTCAAAGCATCTGCCACACATTTGCTTTTCCCGGATGATACAAGATAGTGATGTCGTAGTCCTTCAGTAGTTCCATCCATCTCCTCTGTCTCAAGTTCAAGTCTTTCTGAGTGAATACATACTGTAGGCTACGATGGTCCGTGTAGTAGACTTCACACTTAACCCCATACAAGTAGTGTCTCCATTGCTTTAGTGCAAATACTACCACGGCCAGTTTCCAATCATGAGTTGGATAGTACGTTCATGCACTTTTAATTGCCTCGAAGCATAAGCAATCACATTCTTCTCTTGCATTAGCACTGCACCCAACCCGAATAGGATGCATCACAATAGACAATAAAGTTTTTACCCTCTATTGGCAAGGTAAGGATAGGTGCGGTAGTCAACAAGGTCTTAAGCTTCTGAAAGCTTTCCTCACATTCATCTGACCATAAAATGGAACATTCTGCTTAGTCAAGTTCGTCAGTTGGGAAGCAATAGAAGAGAATCCCTTGACGAATCGGCGTAGTAGTAGTAGTAGCTAGCTAATCCCACAAAACTCCTTATTTCTGACACGTTTGTAGGTCTTACCCAATTCTTCACTGTCTCAATCTTGGATGGATCCACCATCACCCCATCCCTAGAAACCACGTGTCCCAAGAAGGACACTGAATCTAGCCAAAACTCACACTTGGAGAATTTCGCATAAAGCTTCTTCTTCTCAACAACTCTAACACCATTTTCAAATGCTCCTCATGTTCCTTCTTACTCTTGGAGTATATCAGTATATCATCAATAAACACGATCACAAAGAGATCCAAATATGGCTGAAAATCCCGTTCATCAAGCTCATGAAGGCAGCAGGGGCATTCGTAAGACCAAATGACATTACCACAAATTCATAATGCCCATACCTAGTTCGAAAAGCAGTCTTTGGCACGTCCGTTGCTCGTATTTTCAATTGGTGATAACGGACCTCAAGTCGATTTTTGAGAAGACACAAGCACCTTGTAGCTGATCGAACAAGTCATCAATGCGAGGAATGGGGTACTTGTTCTTAATAGTTACTTTGTTCAACTGTCGGTAATCTATGCACATTCGGAAACTCCCATCCTTCTTCTTCACAATAGCACCGGAGCACCCCAAGGAGAGGCACTCGGTCTAATGAAGCCTTTGCTCAACAACTCTTGAAGTTGTGCCTTTAGCTCTCTTAATTCAGCGGGAGCCATTCTATACGGGGGGGGGTATAGAAATGGGGCGAGTACCAGGTTCCAAATCAATGCAGAAGTCTATATCCCTATCTGGTGGCATACCGGGAAGATCTGCAGGGAACACATCCAAAAACTCACAGACTACCGAAACTGACTCAATCGATGGTACTTGAGTAGTGTCATTTAAGATGTGCCAAGAAAGCTAGACAACCCTTACTAACCATCTTCTGAGCACGAATAAAGGAGATTATACGCACCGGATTGGAAGTGTAGTCACCCTCCCACACTAACGGATCTGCCCCAGGCTTGGCTAACGTTACCGTTTTAGCATTACAAAATCCCAAATCGCAAAGTTTGGAGAAAGCCAAGTCATACCCAGAATTACATCAAAGTCACCCATTTCTAAAATAACCAAGTCTACATAAGTGTTGCTCCCCACAAAATCACCAAACAAGACCTATACACTTTTTCGACTATCACAGACTCACCCACCGAGTAGTAGAAACACGAATAGGCATGTCAAGTAATTCACAATGTAAATTTAGACCATTAGCAAATGAGGAAGATACATATGAAAACGTGGAGCCAGGGTCAAATAATACAGATGCCATGCAATCACAAACCAAGAGATTACCTGTGATAACAGCATCAGACGCCTCCGCTTCAGACCTCCCAGGGAAAGCATAACAATGGGCCCTATCATTCGTCTGTCCGTTGCCCCTACCATGTTGTGTAATAGTGGCTCCATTTTGCCCTTTACCTCTGCCGTTTTGGTGACCGCCATTACCCTCGACCACCACGTCCTCCAGAAAAACGGCCTCTACCATGACCACCCCTACCTCTAAGCTAGTGGGGCTCTGTAACTCTGTTTTGGACAATTCCTCCTAATATGTCCAATCTCCCCACATCCATAGCACTCTCTGGAATCGGGCATAGGTCTCGCGGAGTAGTGTTGACCGTTCTGAGGTGGACCCCCAACTACAGTCTGTAGTGAAGACTGTATTGGTCGATTTGAGTGACCTCCGGAGTTCTGTCCTCTAGAATAAGAACCATTATACTCACCTCCCCTTCGAAACCTCTTTGATGTCGATGTCGTGGTGAAGTCATCTGGTTTCACTCCTTCCACCTCAATCACAAAGTCTACCACCTCTTGGAAGGATGTTGCCGTTGCCGCTATCTGTAAGGCTGAAATCCGCAATTCTGACCTCAACCCCTTCACAAAACGGCGGATCCGTTCTTGTGGACTGAAACAAAGTTGGGTGGCATATCTGGATAGTGCGCGAAATTTAGCCTCATACGCGTTTACTGTCATCCTTCCCTGTTCAAGACTCAAGAACTCATCCCTATTCCTATCCCTCAAAGTGCGGGGGGATATATTTTCCATGAACAAACGAGAGAATGATTCCCAAGTCATAGGTGGTGCCTCCGTTGGTTGACACTCAACGTGTGAACGCCACCACATTTTGGCGTTCCCTTGGAACTGATAGCTAACGAACTCGACACCAAACCTCTCTACTATCCCCATCTTGTGTGTAGCTCATGACAATCAACAGAAAATCATAAGCATCCTCAGATTCTGCACCCTTGAAGACTGGGGGTTTCAATTTCAAGAACTTACTGAAAAGTTCGTGTTGATCGTTTGTCATAATAGGCCCAGTAGTCGAGTGGAAATGTGCCTATTCCCAAGTGCATCCATGCGGGGAGCCATAGTAGCCGCATGTCGTATCTCTGAAACCGGAGGTGTTGGTGCAGAAACCACTGGAGGTGCTTGACCCTGATCAGACAACCCACTAAGATAAGCAAGTACTTGGTTGATCATCTCTGGGGTAGGTTGGGGTGGCATTTCCTCATTCTGCCCTTGTTCGGTTTCCCCTTCCTCACCCTCTCTTACTGCATCTCAGTCGGTGAGTAGGTCACCGCCCTAGTATCAGATGGCTAGGGGCTCGTCCTCTTCCTCTAGAGGACGTCCTCCCACGACCTCTTCACGGCCTCTGCCGCTGTTCCTCCTCGAGCCACAGCCCCAGTGGCTGGCTCAGTAGTTTCATGTCTTTCCGTTGTCGCTGCTGGTGCGGTCGTTGCTCTAGTTCTAACCATCTGCGAAATAGAATGAAGATGGTCAGATACCAATTGTATCACCTAGATACCAATTGGACTCAAGTAGTAGCCACGAAGAAAGAATGAAAGAATGGAATTTTCCTAAAGTCTTATAGCCTCTCAAGGAAAAGTAAAGGCTCCCCCTACCGTTCCTTAGACTCTACTAGACATGTCTTGTGTGATGAGACCAATGAACCTAATGCTCTGATACCAAGTTTGTCACGACCCAATTCGGGGACGCGACTGGCACCCACATTTAACCCTCCTATGTGAGCGAACCAACCAATTAAACCCTTAACATTTTCATACAATATCAACTGAAATAATGCGGAAGACTTAAACTCATTAATAAAACAACTCAAAACTATTATTAATATCCCCCAAAATCTGGAAGTCATCATCACAAGAACATCTATCTCAATTTACTAATCTAAGAATGTCAAAAAGCTAAAAACAAGTAAAAACTAGTCCATGCCGGAAGTTCAAGGCATCGAGACTTGAAGAAGAAATATCAGTCCAAGCTAGACGCATTAGCTCACCCTGAATTTCCGATGGAGTGAAGACTGGCTTGATCTATGCTGAGTCGAAGTTGACGGAAGTTTGCTGCATTACACAAATAACAAAGAGGAAAACAATAAAGTAGGGGGTCAGTACAACCACACGTACTGAGTAGTATCATCGGCCAACTCAAAATAGAGATAATACATATCAAGTAATATTATAATTAACTATAAACTCAACTGTAGCAACAACAAGTATTATAATCGTCAATAAATACCATCAAGTTCATCCACGAGGGCTCAGGCCTCAATACCACACTCATTTGGGAAATAAGTTCATTATGTTGAGTATATTATCATCTTTCAAGATTCATTATCTTTCTTCCTCTTGTGTCGGTACGTGACACTCCGATCCCCTACCACTATGTGTCGGAAAGTGACACTCCGATCCCCTATATGTGTCGGAACGTGACACTCCGATCCCCTATATGTGTCGGAACGTGACACTCCGATCCCCTATATGTGTCGGAACGTGACACTCCGATCCCCTATATGTGTCGGTACGTGACACTCCGATCCCCTATATCTACGTGTCGGTTCGTGACACCCGTCCCACTAATACTATGTGTCGGAACGTGACACTCCGATCCACTATTACTATGTGTCGGAACGTGACACTCCGATCCACTAAATTCATTCCATTCGCTCATCAAGCCTTCTCTATACCAAGGCATCATCAATCCCATTACTTTAATTCGTCAAGCCTTCTTTTATACCAAGGCATCATCATTAATATCATAGATTAAAGTTTCTTTCAAGATTTGGGATTCAATGGTTTTCATCGTGCTTGTTTTATCAAAGTCACATTATCATATTCATGCAAGCATACAATTAAGCATATAGACAGGTTTACAATATCATCAACACATATTATTCACTATTAAGAGTCACTACGAAAATCGTAATATAAAACCATAACCTACCTCCACCGAAGAATTGAATCAACAAGCTATCTTCTCAAAATCCTTGCTATCCTCTTCGTTTCTCTCTCTCTACTCGTTTGTTTCTCCTCTCTTTCTGTCCTCTCTTTGTTTTCTTATGTTCAAACCCTCTTTCTTTTACCCTAATTAATCATATAATAAGTGTGAAAGAGGACAATAATAAACCCCTCTAATTTAATTTAGGTTACCCCTTTTAACCCCTAAGTAATTAGACTTATTAATGTTACCCCTCAATCTTTATAATTAAGGAAAGAATAGTCAAAAACGACCCTTAAAACGTGTGGAGAAATCCTATTTTGCCTGGGACTGGCGCAACCTGTGACGGGCCGTCGTGCCTGCGACGGTCCGTCAAGTGGTTTGTCGCAGCTCCCTCGAGCTCAAGTGGTCTGTGACGGCCCGTCACAGCCGTGACGGTCCGTCCTGTTCCTCCGTCATGACGGTCAGAAACTCGTTTTCTTGCACCAAATTCTCAAAAGTTGAAGTGTTTTGCAACGGGACTCACGACGGTTCGTCGTGGATGTGACGGCACGTCCTGCAGGTCCGTCACAATTTACAGAGAGTCGATTTTCAGTACCCAATTTCAAAATTCTAAGTGCCATGGGACGACACTCCCTCGACGGGCCGTCGTGACTACGACGGTCCGTCGTTCCATCCGTTGTCCCCGCCAGTTTTTCCAGAATTAAAATCTGTTGCTCAAAACGACTAAACAGGTCGTTACAGGTTTGACTAATTCAAAACAAATATTTGAAATGTCATTATTTCTAAGAATGTCTTAGAAGTGTTTCTCAAAGTTCTCACTCAGGGAAAATCCACTATAGTTACAGATTGAGGAAAATCTCAAGGCGTTATTTCTATTTTAATAAAAGTATGTATCTAAAAAAAATTTATTTAGAACACATACACAAAAAAAATTGTTAATTAAAGTTTATAAATGATTTTTTTTTTACTTTTTACATTAAACTGAGACGGGCACCAAAAAAGTTCATTTAAACATATGAAACAAACGTTAGAAAATAGAAGGATTAAGCGACATAAGATAAATAAAACTAAATAACTTCAAAACATCAAGAAAAGAAATAACTTACTTTTAAGTATAAATACAAGTGTTGACTTCTTAAGATCCAAATATTTTCTCTATCAAAAAGATCCCAAAAATATGAGAGTAAGATGGAACAAGGGTGTACCAATAAGACAAAACCAAACTGCTATTTATACTAAAAATAGTAAAAATGAAATTAGGTACGTTATTGATATTTATTTATCGTGTGTTTCCTTACATTTATAAGTTTCCAAGTAACTAAAATATCAAATTAGATATACTAAAGGAGAAGGCTAAGTTAGTTGTGCAATTCATTTTTATTCAAATAAGATTTTTTTTAATATTAATAAGTTTCCATATTGAACAAATAAGTCAGATACAAAATTAGAAATATAGTAAAAGTGAAGGCTAAATTAGGTATGCAATTGGTATTTATTCAAAATAGATATCTTTAAATTTATAAACTTCCATATCAAACAAGATAAGTGAAATATAAAATTAAATATAATGAAAGTGAAGGTTTAATTAGGTATGCAATTGATTTTTATTCAAATTGAGCTTATTTAAATAAATGATTTTTCATATCTAACCACGTAATTTAATTACAAAAAAGTTAAGATAATATTAGATTTGCAATTATATTGACTATTATTCAAATTGTGTTCTTTACATCAACAAGTTTTCATATCAAACAAGGTAATTCATATACAAATGTACCATTTCCTAATTAACATGTCTTTTAATATACATTAATTTTAATAAAATATTATTTTTAAAGATTTTTATGTCATTGTTTTCTTTAATTAAAACCCTTTAACTAATATAAAAGTGAAATAAGCAATTTTCTTTTTTTCTTTTTAATCTCAGTTTACCAATGAAATACAGTTACATTTCATATTTTCTTTACTAACATATCCCTTATATATAATATCATAAAAATTGAATCATTATTTCTCATTTATAAAATTATTAGAGTATACTAGTAAAATAGAAAATATATTTATTTGTTAATCAATATTGCATTTTTTTCAATGTATTCCTTAATATTGAATTTAATATGAATAAATGGACTGCAATAACTTCATTGATGATATTTTAAATATATTTGGTAATGTGAAGAAATTGCTTAATTTGTTGTATGGTTTTATGCATTAATCATTATAGTTATTGTATCTTAACTTTAAAATCAATAATTAATAAGTTTTATCATCCTTAATTAGAAGTACCATTAGAAGTTCTTGTAAAATCATGAAGAACATTTGAAATGTTGATCAAATATTTGATTTTCATTAAACGACATTACAATAGACAACTATTATTTACTATTTTCATTAAATCATTGTCATTTAATTATAATGTTAATATTTACAAGTTCGAAATTAATTAAAGTGACATGACATTCTAATTAACAAATAATTATAACATTTATTTTAACATAATGTTTGCTTAAAATACATTTTACTGTATTGATCTATGACACTTTACTGTTCAACTTAGTTTACCTTCATATATACCGATATTTTCAGATAGAAAATAGCAAAAATACAAGAAAACAAGATATATACAGAAATATATCTACTACATACTATGACTTAATTGGTACCTATTTAATTAAAAATCTAAACAGTTTCTCTATGCACGAACTTTACTGAGAAAAATACACAAAGTAATTAAATAAATTTTTTTCTAATTTCGTTTAATTAATAAAATAATGATAACTATCAGGTTGATGGAATAAACAAGAAAATAAGGTGAAATTATAAAGATTAAAGACAAAAATTGAATGATATGTGAAAAATTAAGTCACAAATGCACAAAAAACTTATCAATAATATGTCGTTAATGAACAAGATGTAAGCGCTAATGATCAAGATGGAACAAAGATGTAACTTCAATTCCTTCAGAGTTAGTAGTCAATTCTATTTCTGAAAATATTCAATATGTAGTTCTGGACAATCTCAAAATACAAAAGTAATACTGACAAAGGAGAAGATTTTTAAACCTTGTTCATGACTCATTAAACATACAACGAAGTAAGAGTACATTTGATGATCATTGAGAGCCGGGAAAAGCCATTCTTCATTGTTTTGATTCAAGAAGTGGCAGCGAGAAACTTTTAGTTCCTGAAATGTCAATAATTCACAACATTCAACAAAGGAAATGACATTGATATGGCACACAACATAATTCAAACATACTATAGGTAGAAAGCATAGCATGCCGTGCCATTCCTATGCATGGTCTACATCTTATAGATTACTTTAGTAATGACTTATGTTTTATATCATGTTATTTTATGATTTATCTTAGTCATTGCATGTCTTAAAATGTCTTTTAGCATAGTTTCATAAATCCTATGTGTCCTACTTGGTACATTTCATGTATAAACATGTACTTTTGCCTACATTTTTTTCATTTACTAAGTGTCCGATGCTCAAACCTACCATACTTGTGGCTAATGATCCCATAGAGAGATTGAAGATTGGTGAGTCTTCATATTCCGATGTCAAAGACTATAGTATTGCGTTCATGTGTTTCCATTTAATGTTTTAGATACGTTGTATGGGTTACGTACCAATCATTTCCTCGTGATGTAAATTATGGCTTGGTGATTTATCTTAGACTTCTACTATTAAAATCTTTTATATAAAATACTTTACTTAATGTAACACCTCAGATTCAAAAAGTTAAAATATCAGTTTTTTAGAAATCAGGTGCAAGGATTGACGGAGGTCGCCGCCGGTCCGTTGTCTTACACACACGGAACATAGGTTGGTCCATGGTTTGGCCAGTCAAGTCCTCTTCAAAATTACTAGTTTATGTACATTTGAATGGTTTATCGAGATAATTCTTCATTAATATCACGAGCCATAAATACGTTCCGCAAGTGAGTCCTAGACTTAAAGAAAATTCACGATCGAAAAGTGAAACCCACAACCCATCAGTGGGAACATGACTCGTGGGTGGGTAATATTTATTGAGATCTAAAATTCTTATACTTTGAACTCATCGATGCCAGACCAAGATGGTTTGTAAGTTGATCTACAGATTCTACATCATGGCTGTCGAAGAGTTCGACAATTATTTTCTAAGGTACTTTCTGCGTCTTTTTTCTAATTATTCTATCCTAATAATTTGTCGTTTTACCCTTACCTATAAGTCCTATATAAGTAATTTTTTATCCTAAACTTCCCTAATTGAAATCATTCTCTCAAATTCAAAAAATAAAGGACAAGTATTCATCTAAAAAAATACTTCTATCTCTAGAAAACTTGAAGATGATAGACTCAACCTAGGTTTTCAAGAATTAAGCTTGCAATTTCCCAATTCTAAAGGGTTTTGATAGTCAAGGTACTATAGTCTTCAATCATGGATCCCTTTTATTCATGAAGTCCCCAAATTCTCCAATACTAAAAGCTAGAATTCATCAATTAAGTAAGGGTTTTCTACCATGTCGAGGGTTCTTTTAACAATTGATTTGATCAATCAATTTATAATCGATCAAGAATAAATTGAGATAAATACATGATTTTATGATTAATTCCCATTAACCATGCGTAATGCATGTTTTCTAGATTATGATAATAGTATGTGGTTTGGCATTATCAAAAAAGAACTATGGAATTGTGCATGTTCTCGTGAAATTGATGAAAATATTTAAGGATGCTTTGAGAGTGAACTATTAATGTTGTTGTTGTGTTCTGAAATGTTTTATCAAAGAAAGGGTTCTAAGGGGTAAAGGTCTTCGCACCTAAAATGAATCAAATTGAAGGATCTTTATGATAAAAATAACAGTGGATGGTAATGTGGCATGTACTTCTATGGATTATCAAGGCAATTTAAGAAAATGAATATTCCGTGGAATTTACACTTCACACCAAGAGGATATTGAGATGGAATTTCTTCCGTTTGTAGGGGTTGTCTTTCTAGTAGCAATCTCTTTATCCCATACCTATCGATCCTCATAGAATTATTATCTTGGGTAGACTTTAGCTAGTGGATGCACATAAGCTAGGATTCCATGGTCTTATCTTGGCAAGTAAGTGTGGGATAGATATCAAATTCGTGTTGATAACTCACATGGTCTTATATGTCAGTTTAACGTAAATCTCTCACAGTAAAAGCGAAGGTTACTTTAAGAAGTATCACGAATGTTTTAAAGATATGATCTTGCATTGACCATGTCTTTATGATTTATGTTGTATTTTACCTCATGTTTTATCGTAGGCATTACATGTTTTGGAAAATGTCCTTTCTAAGCATTTTTTCAAATGTTTTATTCATGACTATCATACTTAGTGCATTTTTTTGCAAACACATACTCTTCCCTACATTTCTCATAAAAATGTAAGGTCCGATGCTCTAAGTTTGAACTTCTATTGTTAAGGACAGTAAGTAGATACATGAAGATTGGAGAGTCCTCAAACATTTGAGGACTGAGCCTGTATTTCATTAAAATATTATTTCAGTTTTGGACTTCATGTGCAAGTTACGTGAGGAGAACCTCTTCTGTACTCTATAGATTTGAGATGATGTTTAGAGTTCTACTTCATACTATAAACTTTATGGTGAAACTATTTTTTAATCCTATACTTCTATTATCTTTAATAAAGAAAGGTATAATGGCATCTATGAGATTTGTTGGGGTCTTATACACCATTTTATCCAACGGGTTACCTAAGCTCCTGATATTTAAACTCTGATTTTTCTATTATCTTGTATGATGTAATGTAAATGTCTAGCTTATGGCCTCTCATAGTTTGATATGACATGTCACATCTCGGGTGAACTTTGGCTTGTGACAAATTATGTATATTCAAAGTATAAGGTCTATTAAAGGCATAGTAGGTCTCATAGTCCACATCGATTAGAGTCTATTTCGTAAATTTGAAGTGTACTACATTACTGAATGAGAGGCTACATTATGTTTAGGAAACTCTACTTCTTTCATTACTCTAAAGTTGTGTAACAGAGATTAACCCTATATGTCTCTCTCTATTAATCCCTATCCGATTCTTTTAAGTATATGGCCACTTTAGTTGTATATGCTCAAAGGAATGCAGTAGAAAACGTGGAACGAGAAGCTACATAGGTTCCCATCGACACTTTGGTAGAGAAGGTGGCTAATCCAGAGTTTAGTGCTTCTTTTCACATGTTGTCTTAATCTATGACAAATCAATCAAATAGGAAGGTTGTTGTCCCTGTCAACCTGAAATTGAGTACAACAGTAACTAGAAGAGAGACTTCACCAAAAATAATCCTTTGGAGTTTCATATTTCCATGTTTATATAAGAACTTGAAGATATCATTTATAATTTTTTGTAGGGTTGATAAGCATGGGAGCTATGCGAGTGGAAAATGAACTTTCCTCTTATCAACTTAAGGGTGTTGCTCAATTATTGTCGAACCATTGGAAGGAAGAGAGGGTGGTTAAGGCGGTTCATCCTAACTGGGACAAGTTTAAGGTCGCTTTCTTTGACAGGTTCTTTCCCCTTAAGATGAGGGAGTGATTAACATTTCAATGACAATTATTCTAGTTCGAAGTGTCAAAGATCATTAGCCAGTATAATACCTCAACTAAATGAGTTGGAATCGAATCTCACATGGGGCGGTAGGTGTTTATGATTCAAGAGTAATGTATGAATATGCTCAAATCAACACTAGAAATACACATTAGGAATTCAAACATATTCAAATTAGGGGTGCCGCAAATGTCGAATAACATGGGGTTATGGTTTCATATTATCAAGTACAATAACAAAATATAACACAATAATAACAATAATGAGATAGGTTCTTGGATTTGATTTGATTATAGGCTAGTGTAGACAAATTGGCAATTGGAACTATTAGTAAATAGTTGTATGATAGTGATTAAGCTAGAATTTTAGGAGGTAAACTTTCTCTGAAACAATTTACCCCGAATCAAGTCACTTTCTCTTGAAAATGAATAAGCATACAACATAAGAACAACCTACTCCTAAGTCAATTCACTTTCTCGAACTGAATTTGTGGAAATAGGTTTAGGGTTCACTAAACCCATGACAACCCAATATCCATGGACCATCAATGAATAATCTTGCTTTTATGACGTATTTATCAAGCAAGCAAAAAATACAAAAGTCTATGTGCATTTGCAACTACAATTCTGTAAATTAATTCACAATTAATCAATGAAATCACTTCTAAATAGCATTTAAACTTATAAATAGCAATACCCATAAGCTAAATATGCCCATTATAACATATTCACACCTCAATAATTGGGGTTTTAGCTAGACATCATCATAAAAAGAATAAAATAATCTCCAAATTGTTTTTCCATCAACTACACAAGATTAATTTCCTATATAAAAAGAGTTAGATTGAATAATATCAAAGACCCATTACAATTTCTAAAAATAGAAAACTTCAATTCTTCAAACTGAAAATTACTATAGTGCATAATATGATAGATCCTCCTCTAACTAAATGTTCCAAAATATATTTATAGTTGCCAAAAGTATGTTGGAAAGGGTCATTCAGCGCTGTAAGTCGGCCTTGCCGATATGCTCGGTAATTCACTCTTTCGTCTGTTCCATCACCTTTTTGCTTTGGCCTTCAGCATCTTTATGTTTTGTAACATTGGGAGATTCAATGCTGCATCACAAAACCACTCGGTAACACGCTGACTTCTCATTTTTCTCACAAATTTTATTTTCTTCTTCGGGGATTGGCATAGTGGACCTTTAGCGAGATGCTGGCTATTCAGCGACTCGCCAAAGAGACTTGGCGATAACCATGCCTTCAATTCTTCGTTCTTTTGGCTTGCTTAATTCATATTTGCAAATTAGTGTCCATGCGTTGTTCCTCAATTAAAATACCTAGAAATCAAGAATATTACATTAGTTATTAGAACAAAAAATCATCTGAGGACATTAAATCTATCAAAATAAAGCCTTAAATGATTCCAAATCTCGGACTCATTAACACCCCTAACTTCAACTATTGCTTGTCTTCATTAAACTCAAGTTTTGTTGTTCAAAAAAGATGTCTCAAACAGTGCTACATAAGACTCAATCATGAATGCACACAAAAAGACTAAACTTACTCATGCAAGGATCAATTGTGCACTCAAAGATTCAAGTTGTTACCACCATTATCAAAGATTTTAAAGCTCACAATACTTTCTTCAAATGCAAGTTTAGGCTCAACAAAGGTATTCAAATGCCCTCGCACAAAAATTATTCAAAATTCACACATGATGGTTGAACAATATACTTTCACACCCCAAGCCTACATCCTGAACGTGGCCGCCACTCGAAGACTGTTTCTCTACCCAAGTGAACCCTTATCCCGACTTACTAACTCAGCAGAAGAGTTAATGAATTAAGAAAAGATTTCAAGTCCTAAACGACATATCTACCTCAAACTGAACTCATAATAATATAGGAATAAACATTTAATTTATGTCAAAGTGGAAAATCAAATCTGAACATAAGCAAATCACAAAATAATGACGAATGGACTAACATCTGACTTACCATATATAAAGCCTATAATAACTGAGATGACCGTGGGGAAAATCTCAACAACATACTAATGAATTGAGATTAAACTGAAAGTAATAAAATGGATCTTCAAGAAATGCAAGGAGGCTCACCAACTAACTCAAGGGTGCTCAACTAGATCAATGGGCAATGGAATGCCGATCCTAGTAACCAGCGTCTGCATCATATTATGATGCATGCAAGCACACGTCACTACATTGAATGTACGAGTATACATGATGGAATGTTAAATTACAACATAGTCTTGAAGGACATTGTGAAAGAAACACATACCTTGGCTCTTCTCAACTCATGAATACTTAATTTAACTCATTTCATTATAAAATAGTTTAAAAACATGTGCAATATAAAGAAAAGTTGTTTAAAACATTGTTTTACACTCTCTGTGCATGCAAAGATAGAAATAACTCTGAGATGTATGTAGAAAATAAATTGATTTAAATTTATAATCATAATAAAAGACATACCATCCTTCTTCTCAAAGTCTATTTGTGCAATGCATGAATGAAGTCTCATACCCCCATTCATACTAAGTAGAACCTCTTGATGAAAATATACAATTACTATTGTGGAAATTTCTCTAACTGTCAACTATCACTTAAAAGCTATAATGATTATGCAACGTTAGTAGGCCCATGCAGCCAATCATTCTAGGCCTTACCGGAGTATAGGACCTTCTTAACTTAGTGGATCCCCTAGCTTTACTTAGCTTAACTTAAGTGATCATCTAAATGGTATGATCATTAATGCCCATGAGTGCTACTGGGTTTATGTAGAGTTGAGTTAATATGAACTCGCATCTTCATATGGGTGCTCAGTACTACTCCCAAAAAATATACTTAACTCATATGTTTTAAAAACGACTTCTTTCTTTGGGTTGAGATAATTACTCAACTCATAGCTTAAAACCTCTATTGGAATCGATGTTCCATTTTCTTGCTCAATACTCTTTTGGAAATCTCAGTTTCCTCTTATCTTAAAGGTGAAAATATTTATATAAATTCTTCGGTAAGTACTTAGTTCCCTATAATTTTAGTTAAATACAGTCAACTCTTTACTCATACATTAATTTGTAAATTTTAATCCTAAAACAAAGTTAAATATTTGTAAAATACCTTTGAAAAAACTTTGATGAACTTCTCTTAACTTTACTTTACTTGACTGTTAACTTTACTTCACTTGACAATTTAACTTTACTTGAATTTACTGTTAAATTTCCTTGAATTGAATTATAGATTCA
Organism: Solanum corneliomulleri; assembly: GCA_027704805.1. Lineage (NCBI taxonomy): Eukaryota > Viridiplantae > Streptophyta > Magnoliopsida > Solanales > Solanaceae > Solanum > Solanum corneliomulleri. The sequence continues at coordinate 41,688 of JAKWIY010002685.1, read as the reverse complement.
AGGAATTAGGATTTGTGTTAAGAAAGGTCTCTTAATATTTAGAAATGATTTCGAATAGATAAACTCGAATTTTTTTTAAAAATAACGGTCTTGGGACAATTTCGAGACGCGGAGATGCTTCTGAACAATTATTTGTGAAACTTAATTTGGAGACAGAAGAGTCTATTTCCTATCAGCGATGCAGACATGGTACTTGGTGCTTGTCCGATTTTCTATTTGTGGTTTTACAACTACAATTTGACTAAACTCGAATATTTCCCTCAAATTCATTTTAGATACCTATACCTAACATATATACTCAAGAACCTAACTTTAAAAACTATAAATTTCAACAGAAAAATATTATAAACTCCACAATTCAACCCAATAGAAAAACAACATTCAAATTCAAATGTTCTTGTCAAGAACATAAACTTTCGAAATCTTTTTTTATGAATTGTACTTAATTAAATATGTTTTGCATGTGGGTGAATGAACCAATCGCTATCGGACTGTCACATACCTTGTATGATCAAAATCTTTATGAAATCCGCAATTAAAAATGGTTGCCCTTGGAAAATCTAGCTTTTCCTCTTCTCCTTTCTCTTGCGATCTTTCTCCAGAAATCCTAAATTTAATTTCAAAATCTTAAAATAAATTAACTCATCTTTGTAACAAATTAACTTACTAAAATGAATTTAATTAATTGGGTAATGAAAAGGCTATATTACCCTTTAAATTTCTGGATTGGACTTTCCCCTAATCAAATAGCCCAACTTCCAATGGACATACTCGCTCATCCGAACTCATAATTTCACAAACTTGGTGTTGTGGGAAAGATCATTACAAGAAATTTCCACCATATCTTGAACAACATTTAACTTAATGTGATATAGAAGTTATGGATGGTTGAGTTTTGCTAGAAACTCACTTTAACTTTCTTACCAAAATTCTAAATTCTTAAAATTCATTCAAAAAATAACTATTTCCAATTTCTTAACTTCCTTCTAGTTTCTTTTTAGTTGCGTGATTTTACAATGTCTCTCCCTTGAGAACATTGGTCCTCGAATGAGATTTCTTTTACTAGGCTAAGGGTGGGAACATCTAGTACAAAAAGTACTAAGAAGAAAATATTAACTCGATCTACATTTTCTCCATATTCAAAGAAATTTGAATATCTAATTTTCATATCCTCTTTATCTTTCCAAGTGGCTTCTTCAACAAAACTTATTGCCCCACAGAACATTGAGTGATACTACTTCCTTAGTTCTCAACTTGTGAACTTGACGATCTAAAATCTAAAAAAAAATCTCTTCATAAGATAAATATCTTTGATCCAAATGTCTTCGGTTGGTATAATAATTGAAGAATCGTCCATGCACTTCTTCAACACAGAGACATGCAATTCTGAATGAAACATTTCTATGAGGACAAACATACTGGGACTAAGTTTCCCTTCTTACCAAATATGATAACACCCTTCATGGGTGAAATATTTAAATACACCCCATCATCTACTTCTCGTAAAATCAGTGTAGAATTTATGATTACTTCATCTCCGATTTCAACCCTCTAACAGACTTCTCCTATCATCAGTATAGGATTTCTTACGATTCAGCGGTGATTTGAACCTCTGTTGAATGGATTTAAATTTATTTATACCTTGATAAACTAAATCTGGTCCTATCAACCCTGCTTCACAAACTTCAAACCATCCAAAATGAGATCTTCATCTTGCATATAAAGAGATTCCTAAGGAGCCCTATGGATGCTAGAGTGCTAACTATTGTTGTAAGTAACTCCATGTCAGATAGGTGATCATCCTTATTAAACTTAAAATCAATCACAGAATTTACCTTGATAACTAAAGACACCATATCATATTTGTTCAAAAGTTGTCATTTTTTGCTTGTTCACATTTCTCTTTAACTCAGGCAAGATATGGTATTGTCTTTCATGACTTTATGGTATTGTCTTTCATGACTTCTACTTTTCACACTAATAATGAGTCAGTTCCATTCATCACCACTATTTCTCCTTCGATGGAATCAATGAACCAATTGTGAAAATCTACACACATATTTTTCATAAATCTTTACTATCTTCCTCGAAATAGGTGGTAATACACATCGAAAACTTGATTAAGGCATGAACAAAAACACTAGTCTTACCAAAATGATTAAGAGATAATCATGTCATACTCTTTGAGTAACTCTAACCACTCTCTCTATCTAAGATTAAATTCTTTCAGACTAAACACCTGCTGAAAACTTCTTTTGATTGGTCAACACTTCCACATGAACAACATAAAGATAATGGCTTTATATTTCAAGGCAAATGTTACAGTAACCAACTCTAAGTCATGGGTTGGATATTCTTCTCATGAATTTTCAGCTCTCTCTTCTTGTGCCTTTTTGTATGGTGCAATACAGGTAGGATGTGTATCTGGAATGGTGTCTTGGTTTAAGTCTATTTATATTAGGAGGGACTCCGGGAAGATTATTCTGAAATACTTCTGGATACTATTTTACTATTGAAACTCACTGGATTAGAGGTATCTCATGTAACGACCGGGGAACACCCAGTAGTTAAAAGGTGCACTTAACCTCTTGGGAGTCTTGTGCAAGATTTAGCTTTCATTCATCACATAATTATGAAAAGTAGTGCTTAATTAAAAAATTTCACAACATAACTAATAAGAAACTCTTCCTTAAAATGTAAGGAACGAAGTCTCATCATCACAAGCCATCTTAGAGACATCTTAATACCATAGGGTCACAACCCTTACATAGAAAAGTAATTAATAGTCTATAAGAAGTCTTAATAAAAAAGAAAACAAAAACATAGTCTATGTCCTCAATTATATGAGGACATACTAATCTTGAGAGAACTCTATTTCCCAAGCTTCAACTTGTAGGAACCTTCACATTCCTGCCACCTAGTCTTTTAGAAATAGAGAATGTTATGAAGTTAGTACAAATATTTTACTAAGTATGAAAATATGCAAAAACATTCTTTAAAACAGACATTTTAGTTTAATCATACTTTTCATGCTATTTTAATTAGAGCTCATGAATCAGGTGTATAGTACATCATATAAGTCATCATTAACATACAAGGTAATATTTCCATGGTTCTTAACATAGAGCCATTTTCATTAAGAAAACAATTATTTATTTAGACCCTCCATCCAAGGTTGTCCTAAGACCCACCTAAGTAAGACATGACGAGATAGCCCATACAACATCTTCATACACACCTAAGTGATCCTTAAGACTACCAAATACAAGAACTTTTCATCTCATATTAACACGTCAATATTCATTACTAGAAGAAACATTCATGCATTGAAGAACCTCACATAACGAATATCCTTTAAGACAACCCCCAAGATACACTAGTGCAATGTGAAAGTAGCATCCCATACTACTACTTCCACTTAGTGCTCCTTAGGAATCACCCTAAACTAGGCACAACATATCAATCATATCCTTAACCTTCATCGACATTAGACATATAATTAACATGCTTCATTAACATTAGACTCAATGTCAACTTACTTCATTAACATCATATAATACACATTTGTTCATTTTCTATACAAAGACACATCAAGAATCCTTCCAAATGTCTTGTTGTGTGATGAATCGATGGCTTCCCATTCCACCACTTACCCTAACTAGTACACCCTTAGGAAGACCTAGTTCATTACATTAATTTTTTGGGCCTACATTTAACCGACATAAACCGTGAGAACTTGACATTGAATATCGGTATTAACTACTACCGGAAGAGGGATCCCCACTTTCCTAAGGTAGGGTCATTCTCTTAGCCTTTACATGGATCACCAGTAAATAAACCTATGAGGATGCATATGTAAGGGATAAAGGATATTTCTTCTAAGTACTACATCTCAAGTCACGAAGAGTACTCATCTCAACAGGTACATTGGATACAACATCTCTACTCATGAAGAGTATGCACCCCTTCTTCAAATCCTCTCGGAGCTAAGCTTAATTACCCATGGAGTTTTAGAAATTCATTAGCTATAGGTTAAGGTATAGCTACTAATTACTACATCCCAACCTAACATTCATTCGTTAGAAAATTCATAGGAATAGTGAGGTTGCCATCCGACACTACATCTCAACTCACGAACACTATCCACCCCAAATCCACCTTTGTCGTTCATTAAAGTTCTAGTGAGAAAAACCCTTTCTGTAGACGCACATTCATTGCATTTTCATTATCTCAATTGATTCATTCATCGTGTGTGTGTACATGTGACAAAGACTTTAATTTAATCACCATCACTCATAACATTGTGTAACGACCCGTTTAGTCGTTTTGAGCAGCAGATTTTATTTCTGGAAAATTGGCTGAAACCACGGACCCCACGACGGACCGTCACAGGCACGACGGACCGTCGCAGGGTCTCGTTTCAATATACTTAGGAATTCTGAAATTGGGTACTGAAAATCGACTCTCTGAACTTCGTAACGGACTTGCAGGACGGACCGTCACAGTGTCCTTGGTGAAAAATAAAATCCTGGTCCTTGCGACGACCATCGTGACGGACCGTCGCAGGCACGACGGCCCGTCACAAGTTGCGCAAATCCCAGGCAGAATCGGATTTCTTTACACGTTTTAAGGGACGTTTTGGACTATTCTTTCCTTAATTAGAAAGTTATAGGGTTAATATTAATAAGTCTAATTACTTGGAGGTTAAAAGAGGTAACCTTAAGTTAATTAGTGGGTTTTATTGTCCTCTTTTACACTTAATTATATGTTAATTAGGGTAAAAGAAAGAGGGTTGGAACATAAGAAAACAGAAAGAACAAGAAAGAGAGAGAGAGAGCAGTCGATCAAAGAGGAGAAAACAAAGCTTGGGAAATTGCTTGTTGATTCTAGTCTTCGGTGGAGGTAGGTTATGGTTATTTTACGACATTCGTAGTGAACTCTTAATAGTGAATGATATGTATTGATAGTATTGTAAACCCTGCTATGTGCTTAATTGTATGCTTGCATGTTTGTGATTATGAAATCGTGATAAACTAAACATGATGAAGCTATTGAATCCTAAATCTTGAAAGAAACCCTAATTCACTTGTTATTGATGATGCCTTAGTGTAAAAGAAGGCTTGATGAATTAGGGGATTGGGTGCCACGTTCCGGTACCAGGATAGAATGAGGATCGGAGTGTCACGTTCCGACAGCAGGATAGAATTATGGATCGGGTGCCACGTTCCGGTACCAGGATAGAATGAGGATCGGAGTGTTACGTTCCGACACCAGGATAGAATTATGGATCGGGTGCCACGTTCCGGTACCTGGATAGAATGAGGATCGGAGTGTCACGTTCCGACACCAGGATAGAATTATGGATCGGGTGCCACGTTCCGGTACCAGGATAGAATGAGGATCGGAGTGCCACGTTTCGGCACCAGGATAGAATTATGGATCGGAGTGTCACGTTCCGACACCAGGATAGTATATCGAGCGGAGTGTCACGTACCGACACAAGGGGAAGAAAGATAATGAATCTTGAAAGATAATGAATATACTCAATCTAATGAACCCAATTCCCAAATGAGTATGGTATTGAGGCTTGAGTCCTCATGTGTGAACTTAGTGGAAATTGTTGATGATATAGTACTTGTTGTTGCTACATGTTAAGCATCATAGTTGAATTTATAATATTACTTGATATATATTATCTTCTATTTTGAGTTGGCCGATGATATCTACTCAGTACTTGTGGTTGTACTGACCCCCTACTTTCATGTTTTCTTCTTTGTTATTTGTGTAATGCAGCAAACATTCCGTCAACTTCAACTCAACAGTAGATCTAGCCAGTCTTCACTACCTTCGGAAATTCAGGGTGAGCTAATGCGTCTAGCTTGGACTCGATTTTCTTCTTCAAGTCTTGATGCGTTGAACTTCCGGCATGGACTAGCTTTTATTGTTTTAGCTTTTTAGACGTTTTTAGTTTAGTAATTTGAGGATAGATGTTCTTGTGATGATGACTTCCAGATTTTGGGGATAACAATAATAGTTTTGAATTGTTTTATTAATGATTTTAAGTCTTCCGCATTATTTTCTGTTGATATATCTTGAAATGTTAAGGTTTAGATGGGTTGGTTCGCTCACATAGGAGGGTAAATGTGGGTGCCAGTCGCGTCCCCGATTTGGGTCGTGACACATTGTCTCCTAATCATGATCATACTACATTCATCATATTTTACACACAAAAATACTTCACATATACATTATACTTCAACTAGACATATTATCTTCATGATACACATTCATAACATCATATGCCTTAAAGGCCAGAATCACAATTCACATATACATTTTGTTCAACAATTAAAAACGGTCACGTTAAGTGGACCATAAAAGTCAATATCAATTCAATGAGAACTAGAAAATATAGATCAATTTACCCTTCATCCAAGTCTTGATCACTTTTTCTCAATTTTCCAATAGTTCATCATAAAAAGTCATAAATGGAAGTACGTAATCATAATACAACATAGTATAAACACAAATATAATAATATCCAATCAGACTAATCAAACCAACTTTATAAACAAAACCTATAGAATTTTTATGACCATAGGTCCATGGAGTTTTTTTATTATAAAACAATGAATTTACATTGGAAACATCATAATTCATCCATTAAAACCTTGTTATGCAATATCCCAGGCTTATAATTCGAAATTTAAGAATTTAGGATTTTGAAACCTTTAGAAAAATCCTTTGAATTTGCCCCTCGAATGAAAGATGAATCAGGAATGAAAATCTTCAATCCTATCGCCACCTTGTGTTGATGCTCAAATGTAATCTTAAAATTGAAGTATAATTTAGATTTTTAGGTGTATAAACTAACTAAAAATACTTAAAACACCTAAAATAACTGCCTCCTAGTTAATTAGGATGTTGAGTGAATTTCCCAATTCACCCCTAAGTTGGCTGAGACCTGAAGAAAATTGCATGCAAAACGATGGCCACCCATCGACATGGCATCACTCAACCAACACACCATCATGATGGTCAATAATTTGTAATAGAAGCTCATCTTTGGGGGCTAATTTTCCACAACCAAGTGTGGATCTACACCCCCCAACGATGGGGCATCAATAAAGTTATTGTCTGTCCTTTGATCGTGGTTTGGGCTACTTTTGGAAGCTTCTTGCCAACGTGTGATCCTCCTCAAGAACCCTTAGGGTAGTCCTTGGGGATTTGTACCCAGACAGTATGACCATAAACAATACCAAATAGGTTGTAGATTACCCATATAAAATATTAGACACCAAAAAACACATCGAACATGCAAAGGCACAATATGACACTAGACTAGTTTACGAACGTCTTCGTCGTCCTTTGACCATCGACTTCTAAACTCTTTAAAATTGTAGCACTTAAAGTATTTTTAATCATTTTAACACCTTATTAACCCATTACGCACATGATAGGCTCTAGTTACTCCTATTTCATTTTGAGGGTTACAACATCTCTACACTAAAGTAATTAACTTAGACTAAGTGATAGATACAACTCTTAAAAACTATCTTTCTTTGCTTAAGGTACGAAATGTAAACACCCTTAGAAACTGATAAACTACTACACCACTCTAAGACTTGTTCATTTTGAAACTGAAACTTGAACTACTACTCCACTCTAAGTTCTACAATCAATTTAGGCATAACAGACATGTAGCCTGTCCATACAAAGAATGAAATCAAAACCTACCATGTCTAACTTAATTTAATTAGTCATGGTGTCTTCGTGATTGATAGAGATGGAAAAATCATGATAAATTTTCTATGCTAGAATGGGCTCACAAACAGGTGTAGAAACACTTAATGCTTCACTAAGTTGCTCATGAGTAACATCGAAATTCATAGCAACATCAGGAATTATAAAGAATAAACTCGCCACTAGATATAGCAAAGCATAAATAGTAAAGTCAAAGACATGTATCATACCAATAAACATCTAGTGAATCCTATTGCTCATGGTGACTAGCAACAAGATATAAGTACTTTGTTCCTCCGCCAATACCCTTTCCTTGCATGTTCTGTGGACACTCTTTCAAAAAGGGACCATATTGTCCAAATTTGAAGTAACCTATTTGTCCTTCACGACATTTACTGTCAAGACCGGAATCTAGAACTCAGATGAGACCGGCGTCATTGACCTCTCATAGGTTTCAGACAAGCCTACATATGTCATTCTTACTTCATCTAGGTTAATTTTAGCGGAAAATTTGAAAATTCTTTTGTTTCCAAACATGCTTACTAAACATTCTATTGCATATATAATTGGTCACCATCAACCATCTAACCTAAAGATCATCAAATGACAGAAGTACTTTATTATAACGATAAAGATGTACTTCCCAAAATGGCATCAATACAATGTCTGAACAAAAACAGGAAAGAAAAACTAGTGGAACATACTCCACTAGCTCAATCCTACAACTAAGCTAGATAGTAAGTAGTCAAACATCCTCGAAAGCAAGAGGGTCTACCAAGTCTAGATGAATTCTGAACGTCCGGATAGCTGCAGGTTGGAATCTCTAGCTCTAGCGTCCACCTGTGCTTGCACCTAAAAGTTTAGAGTTGTATAGGGTTAATACACACTTGTACTAAGAATTGTCATATGCAAGCGCACACAAAGGAAATGTATTAGTAAGAATATATCTTTCCTAGCAACATGATTATAGCAGGTCAAGTCAGTGGACTTGCAAAATTGAGATTACGAAAGTGAGTGAACTTTCAAAATTTGGATTAGGAAAGTTTATGAGCTTTCCAAATTTGGATTAGGAAAGTTATGACATGATAGTAGCATGCATCCTCATACTTAATATTTTTCACACAGCACACAACAGCCTACACATAGCACATATCACAAATCATATAACACATAACGTTTTTCTTATAATTCGTTAGTATTCCATGAGACCTTGGAATCATGCACTTGAAATTAAGACTTCCCAATAATGAGGGCTCAACTTATGGGACCTCAAATAGGGAGTCTGCTTTAGCAAAAACAGAGTCTGCTAAATTCATTCATACGTACTTCATTTCATCATTCATGGGCCAGTGAAAACACCAATTATACCTAGGATGTAGTTTAAGACTTTCATCTAGTTCATTGTGAAATGACCAAGAATGACCTAATGTCATGCTTTGAGTCTAACTCACCTCTTGATTATCCTATCCTTACACCTTTGGTATCATTCGTTTCATTATGTGCATCATTTGAGGCTGTCCTCATTCATTCATTGCGAACTTTGATTTTCACCGAGATAGATCATGTGAGCATCATGAAATCCAGTGTCATGACACCCCACACCGAAAAGAGGTAGAATAACTGGCCAAAGTGACCCAAAACATGCTAGAGTACACAGATCCCTATATTGGCAGAATAGGTTCGTAGACTAGGAGATATAAGGAGACTCATACCCGGCATATTGGAAAGTCTCATCTCATATGATTTACGTGAACCTCCGCCCTTCCCAAAATAAGGCATCAACGCTCATAGCTAGTCTATTGGTGCTCAGAATAAAGTTCCATTAAATTCAACTCATATATCATGGAAGCTGGCTTCTAGTATGAGGGCATCATAGCTCTGTAGATGATTTATCATCTCATCATTAGTATTAAGTGTGTTAATCTCAATACGCTCATTAGAGTGTTCATAGATACTGGTCTCTTCATTAACTTTACACTCTCAAAGGTGAGCACGTTTTGGTAACATTTACTTAGGCTCATTTGAGTTTGCTCTCATCTTTTGCATTAGCCTCATATCCATTTTTTTCCACATTCATTATCACTATCACATTTTCTCTTCATAGTTACTCACCCCTTTTTAAATCAATGTTCAGTTCATCATATGTCAATGCACTTGGCAATTTGGTGTGTTTCACACTCTTAATTAACGTTTCTAGGGTTTCATTATTTCATTGTTCATTTCATCATATGCCAATGCACTTGGCCATTTAGTATAATTTACACTCGTACTTAACCATTCTAAGGTTTCATCATTTCATTACATACATCTTAAGTATACTTACTTTTAAACGTACGCTTGACCTATGGGTCTATACATGCAAGAAATGGGGCGTCATTCATAGTTTCTCTAAGTGATTCATATTTACCCAAGATTATGTGGCACAAGAATTATGCATCTTTCAGGTATGCCAAGATATTGATTTCGATGTTTAGAGGCATCATTTATTAAATATTTACTTATGTATGACTTATGTGTCAATATGGAATTGGACAAGGGAACCCGATTTTTAATACCTTTGACAACACTTAATCTTATTTTAAACTTGATAATCACATTTTTCAGATTTGGGGGACCCTAGTTTGATCCCCATCAAACCCATAATGCTATTTTTTTCTCCTGTCCTTTTTAAATTAATTCAAGGAGGTTGTGGGTTCAATCCCCCCACAAGGTCATTATTTTTCCTTTAATTTATCTCTCAATTTTCTCACCTATCCAAGAGGCTGTGGGTTCAATCCCCACTCTCTACATTTATTTTCTCCTTGATTTTTCTCCTAACTCTCTCATCCATTCAAGAGGTTGTGGGTTCAATCCCCACTAACCAGATCTATTTTTCATTGCCTTTTTCTAACGAAATTTCTATGAAATTTTCATTTAGTGAGGTCATGGGTTCAATCCCCAATGACCTCACATTTTTAAAATATTTAAACGAACCTCTTTTTTTAAAAAAAGTTGGCCGAGACTACAATTTCTAGCAGGCTGGAGGCCGAGACTACAATTTTCAAGCAGGCTGGAGGCCGAGACTACGATTTCCAGCACGCTGGAAATTCAGTCTCTTCCTATACATTTTTGTCTTAATCTTTTGTTGATTTTTTTTGTAGCTTTCATGTAATGATGTCTTGGGTTCAATCCTTAGTGATCTGACTTATTTTACATTCATTTTTCATTACATTTTGTACGATTCTGTTTGGCCAAACCCAACCTACCAAATTCTTGAAATTTGTTCACTATTTTTAGCTTCTTTTTATTATCATTCATACGTTAATTCTTAAGGCATTTCGTGGATCATTTGGTGCATCTTTAAGTGTAATCTTTCTATGATTTTATTCATCCAAGAATTACCATTTCATCCAGCAACATTACACCACTTTTACACCTCATGATTTACACAAACATTTGCACATAACATTCAACCATAAAAACATATCATTTTTCACATACTTTCGGTAGACATAACATAACATGCTTACAATTCCGAACACATAATCAAGAACACATTATCACGAAAATCAAACTTCATACTTAAACTATCAGCAAACATACAAAAAACATGATCTCTAACCTATTTCACATTGAGATCAAAGGAATACTAGGGAAAAAGAATTCGACAAGAAAGGGAACAACCCTAGTTTTCAAGTAGATTCATCTAAGCCTTAAGTGTTTATTGGGGAAAGTGACCAAGACTACGAAAACCCATACCGTTTATAACATTCAAACCTCAACTTGCTGCACAAAATCTTCTCCAAAAATCACGTCCAAATCCCCTGAAACTAAACAACAACTTGACGGACAAACTTCTCTTTGTCTACGTGATTGATTTTATTTTTTTCTTATATTTTCGTTGTGAGTTCTTAAAGTGTGAAGAACTTTTGTTTACCTACTGTTTTTTCAAGTTATTTGGCAGAGAGAATAGTGAGTGAGAGTTATAGAGACGTGAGAGAGAGATGAGAGTTGGAGATAAAAGTTTTCTTAGGATTAGGAGTCTAGTTTAGGATTTAGTCAAATAAGATTTTTATTTAATTACTAAAAATCCGATTTCCTTTTATTTTAAATAAGATAATAAATAATAAATATTTATTAATTACATTAATTTACCAACTAAAATTAAAAAAAAAAATTCATTGCTTTCACCTAGGTTCGAACCCGGGTGGGGTAAGACTTCACTTCACGAGCCAATTTTTGGTCCTCTATCCCAAAATGCCCCTCCACCTTATTAATTAAATAACTAATTATATATTTAGGTTAATTACGATACTACCTTTAGTCTGAAAAAGACCATTTTACCCCTAGACCCTCCAAACCTAAGATTTTCCCTTTTTAAGTATGGTAAAGAGTCCTTCAAGTAAATCATCGTATTCAAGAGCCCCACATGGTTGGAACCAACCTTTTATAGATCAACTAACTCCCAAAGTTAGTGGGATTTGTTGTAGCAAGGGTTCAATGTTTTTGTTGTACGCGCATCAATCCGTGTGTACCCGGTCTTATCATAGGCATTCTAGACACATTAAGCATTACTTAGCATATTCATTTTTTAGCGTTGTTATATTACCCCCCCCCCCTTCACAACATTCGTCTCCGAATGACACTACTATTTACTTACAATAAGTAAGTCGTCTGTAGAATATATTCCTACATAGGTAATTCAATACTCCCCATTGGAGAATATATGATTCACATATTAACATGATGGTGCAAATCCTTGAAACCTACTAATAGATTCACATTAATGTACGAAGGAACTCTTTCCTAAACAAGTTTCATCAAAGCATACAATATAAGTAAACATGTAAGTCATAGAAATCAGCAACCAACGTGATGACTCAAACATATTAACCTCATAATAGTGCTTAAACACCATACACAGTCAAATGCATGAAAGACTAATTAAGGTTACACACACTAGACTTCACTAGAGGTGCCTTCCCCTACACCCCTGACTTGAGTGCAAGGAATCGTTGTCTCCTTGGATCCTCTTCACTTGAACCATTAGGTTAAACTCTCTCCTTCCCTTGTTCTTGAATTCTCTTATTCAGACAATCCTACATCATGTGACCCGGTTTGCCACAATTGTAAGAAGCGTTAGAATCTATCATACATTCTCCCCTATGCAGTATGACACACTTCCTACAAGGTGGCCTCTCCTAGGCGGTAAAGTCTGAGGAACCTTAAGGAGTAATCCCTTACTAACATCGAACCCTGCTTAAGGTTGATGAATTCCTCAACCTTAGCCTCGTTCATTTATCTAGTAAAAAACCTCCCTAGAAAAGCCATCTTGAAAAGATCCCAAGTAATACGACCCCCTCCTAAGGCTCTGCTATCCTGCCACAACTTATACTAGTATTGAGCTTTAATCTTTAGCTGGTAGGATACCAACTATGACTTCTGCACATCAATTAAACCCAATTGTTTGAGCTTTTAAAATGCTAGTTGGGGACATATTCACCAAAGTTGTCCTTACTTCTTTATATGTTAACCCAGTTGAGTTAACAGGAATCTCTATTTCAGCAGCTGGAGCCTAGGGAGAAACTTGAATTACCCAGTAGTCACTCCTCCATTCTCCACTCCTGCTTTTATCCTTGTATTCATCTTTTGGAAACTTCAAGAGTTGATGTTAGATATGCTCATAACAATAAGAAATCCTACATTAGAGAAGGCATGATAAGATTAGAAGAAGGGAAATTTTTCTACGCATCATGCAGTCTCTTATCTAGGATAGTAGTGCCCTTCACTACCATGACTTAGAAACTACTCGATGTGGTTGATGTGAACTTATTATTCTTAGAATTTAACCTAGGTCTCTGATACCAACTTTGTCATGACCAGAATCTAGACCCCATACTAGATCGGCGTCGTTGACCTCTCATAGGTCACACACATACATACATACGTCATTCTTAATTCATTTTGATTAATTTTAGTGGAAAATTTGAAACTTTTTTTGTTTTCCAATATGATTACTAAACATTCTATTGCATATATAATTGTTCACCGTCAACCATCTAACATGAAAACTATCAAATGAAAGAAGCAGTTTACTATAACGATATAGATGTACTTACCAAAATGGCACCAATACAATGTCTGATCAAAAATGGGAAAGAAACGCTAGTGGAACGTACTCCACTAGCTCAATCCTACAACTATGCTAGAATGTTAGTTGGAAAGAATCCTCGAGAGCATGACGGTCTACCAAGTCCAGATGAATGCTCAACGTCAGGATAGCTGCAACGTTGATCCTGTAGCTCTAGTGTCCACCTGTCCCTGCGCCTAAAAGTTTAGAGTTGTATAGGGTTAGTACACATTTTCACTAAGTATGGGCATATACAAGCACACACCAACGACATGCAAAAGTAAGAATATCTCTTTCCTAGAAACATGATTATAGCAGGTCATGTAACTGGACTTACAAAATTGAGATAAGGAAAATGAGTGAACTTTCCAAATTTGGATTAAGAAAGTTTATCTGCTTTTCAAATTTTGATTAGTAAAGTTATGCCATGAGAGTAACATGCATCATCATACTTAACATTTTGCACAGAGCACACAACAGCGTACACATAACACGTATCATAATTCATATAACACATAACGTTGTTCATATCATTCATTAGTATGCCATGAGACCTTTGAATCATCGACTTGACATTAAGACTTCCTAAAAATGATGGATCAACATATGGGAGCTCAACTAGGGAGTCTGCTTTAACAAACACAGAGTTTTCTTCATTCAATCATACGTACTTCATTTCAATTTATTCATGGGCCAGTGCAAACACCAATTTTACCTAGGATGTAGTTTAAGACTTTCATCAGGTTCGTTGTGCAATGACCGAGAATTACCTAATGTCATTATTTGAATCTAACTCACCTCTTGATTATCCTATCGTAACACCTTTGGTATCATTCATTTCATTATGTTTATTATTTGAGGTTGTCCTCATTCATTCATTGGGCTTTAACTTTAACCGACATAGATCATGTGAGCATCATGAAATCCAATGTCATAAAACTCCTCACAAAAAAAGAGGTGGAATCACTGCCAAATTGACCCAAAACATGCTACCCTGCCAGATCCCTATATTGGTAGTATAGATTCGAAGACTAAGAGATATAAGGAGACACATACCCGGCATGCCGGACAGTCTCATCTCTTGAGAGTTACGTGAACCTCCACCCTTCCCGAAAGAAGGCATCACCGCTCATAATACATCATGGAAGCTGGCTTCTAGTATGAGGATTTCATAGCTCAATAGAAGATTTCTCATCTCATTATTAGTATTAAGTGTGTTAATCTCAATACTTTCAATAGAGTGTTCATAGAGACTTGTCTTTTCATTAACTTTACACTCTCATAGGTGAGTACGTTTTGGTAACATTTACTTAGGCTCATTTGAGATTTCTCTCATCTTTTACATTAGCCTCGTATTATGTTGTCACCACATTCATTATCATAAGCACATTTGCTTCATAGTTACTTTGACGTGAATGTTCATTTCGTCACATGCCAATGCACTTGGCCATTTGGTGTGTTTCACACTCTTACTTAACCCTTCTAGGGTTTCATCATTTCATTGTTCATTTCATAATTGCATTGTTCGTATCAGCATATGCCAATGCACATGGCCATTTAGCATTTTTTACACTGCTACTTAACCCTTCTAGGGTTTCATCATTTCTTTACATATATCTTAAGTTCACTTACTTTTAAACGTATGCTTGACTTATGGGTCTATTTATACAAGTCATGGGGCTTCATTCATAGTTTGTCTCAGTGATTCATATTTCCCCAAGATTATGTGGTAGAAGACTTATGTATCTTGTATATATGCCAAGATATTAATTTCGATCTTTAGAGGCAGCATTCATTAAATATTTACTTTCATATGACTTATGTGTCAATAATGAATTGGGCAAGGGAACCCGATTTAGAATCCCTTGGAAAACACTTCATCTTATTTTAAACTTGATAATCGCTTTTTTCAGATTTAGGGAACCCAAATTCGACCCCCATCAACCCCATAATATTTCCTTTCTTTTTCTCCTCTTTTTTTTTTTTGTTTAAGTCAAGGAGGTTATGGGTTCAATCCCCCACAAACTCGTTATTTTTCTTTTAATTTATATCTTAAATTTCTCACATATCCAAGAGGTTGTGGGTTCAATCCCCACTCTCCACATTTATTTTCTCCTTTATTTTTCTCCTAACTCTCTCATCCATTCAAGAAGTTGTGGGTTCAATCCCCACTCACCCCATCTATTTTTCTTGAATTTTTCTCACGAAATTTTTATGAAATTTTAAATTAGTGAGGTCATGGGTTCAATCCCCAATGACCTCACAGTTAAAAAAAAAATTAAACGAAGATCATTTTTTTTAAAAGTGGTCGAGACTAAAATTTCCAGCACGCTGGAAATTTAGTCTCTTCAAATCCATTTTTGTCTTAATATTTTGTTGATTGTTTTGGTAGATTTAATGCAATGATGTATTGGGTTCAATCCTTAGTGAACTCACTTATTTTACATTCATTTTTCATTGCATTTGTAGCATTTTTTGGCCGAACCAAACCTACCAAATGCTGGAAATTTGTTCACTACTTTCAACTTCTTTTTATCATCATTTATACGTTAATTCTTAAGGAATTTCATGGATCATTTGGTGCATCTTTAAGTCTAATCTATTTATGATTATATTCATCCTAGAATTACCATTTCATCCAGAAAAATTACACCACTTTTAAACCTCATGATTTACACAAACATTCGCATATAAAATTCCACCATAAAAACATATCATTTTTCACATACTTTCGGTTGACATAACTCAACATGCTTACATTTCCAAACACAAAATCAAGAAAACATTATTATGATATTAAACATCATACTTAAACTACCAGCTAACATACTAACACATGATATCTAACCTATTTCACATTGAGATCAAAGGGATTCTAGGGAAAACTTCGAAAAGAACGAGAACAACCCTAGTATTCGAGTAGATTCATCTTAGCCTTAAGGGTATGTTGGGGAAGATATCAAGAGTAAGAAAAACCATACCTTTTATGGCGTACAAACCTCGACTTGCTGCCCAAAATCTTCTCTAAAAATCACTTCCAAATCCCCTCAAAGTCAAAACTAAATCGACGGACAAACTTCTCTCTGCCTATGTTATTGAGTTCATTTTTTTCTGATATTATCGTTGTGATTTCTTTAAGTGTGAAGAACTTTGTTTTAACTATTGTTTTTTGAAGTTATTTGGTAGATAAAATCGTGAGTGAGAGTTATAGAATCATGAGAGACAGATGAGCGTGGGAGAGAAGAGTTTTCTTAGGATTAGGAGTCTAGTTTAGGATTTAGTCAAATAAGGTTTTTATTTAATTATTAAAAATATGATTTACTTTTATTTAAAATCAGCTAATAAATAATAAATATGAATTTATTACAGTAATTTTCCAACTTAAATTAAAAATAATTTAATTCATTGCTTCCACCTAGGTTCGAACCCGGGTGGAGCAACACTGCACTTCAAGAGCCAATTTTTGGTCCTCTCTCACTAAAATTCCCCTCCATCTTATTAATTAAATAACTAATTATATATTTAGGGTAATTATGATACTACCCTTAGTCTGGAGAAATACCATTTTACCCCTAGACCCTCCAGACCTAAGATTTTCCCTTTCTAAGTCTGGTAAAGACCCCTTTAAGTAAATCTTCGTATTCAAGAGCCCTACATGGTTGGACCCAACCATTTCTAGATAAAATAACTCCCCATGATATTTTTATTGGTTTTAGCAAAGGTTCAGAGTTCTGTTCTACGTGCATCAATCAGTGTGAACCCGGTCTAATCGTAGGTATTCTAGACACATTAAGCATTACTTAGCATATTCATTTTTTAGGGTTGTTACATTTACCTAGGTGGTTTTTACCACACCTACAACTTACAAGAGCCTTACTACCCCTTTTTGCCATGCTTCCTTCATTATATGCAGGTTTAGCCTTGAGACACTAAGAATTATGACTATTGTACTCATCTTTGTTCTTGGTTGCAGTTTTACAAGTAGATGATGGAGGAAGTCCTTTTTTCAATAAGAGAGATGACCAATTGAGATTACCCTTTTGCTGCATGAACTTGTTCCCCGATGTCTTAGACCTCTTACTCTTGAACACTTCCTATCATTCAACTTATCCCCTCAAGTTGTTGTACATGGATCATAAGCCTTTCTATGTCCATATCCGCTATCAGCATGGATTCCTTGCCATTCTTGCTATAATGACGGGGAAACTCAATAACAAATAGACACATCTTACTCCTCACGTCAGCAACCAATTCTTGATCATAGTACGGAATTTGTGTGAACATAATACTATACTCATAAACACTCATAGACTCTGCATTAAGGGTGAGAAACACTATTATCTTTGCCTATCGCAACTAATGGGGAATGAAACTCCTCATGAGAGCACTCTAAAAAACAACCCAACTCACTAATGTTTCATCCTCAACCCAATTCTTCTTCTATTGGTCGTACTAGATTCTACTAACACTTTTCATTTGGTATAAAGCTATTTCCACCCTCTACATCTCTGCAACATGCATCACATAAAGTATCTTTTTCATCTCCTCAATGAAGTTCTTCGGATCCTCAGTCACGCTTGAACTTGTGAAGCTTGGCGGGTTCATCCCTAGAAGCTGATGGATCCTTGAACTATTATCTACTTCTAGTCGATTATATCTCTTCCCACATTGATAGTTTGCAACTTAACTTAAACTCCGGATAACTTCGTTGAATTCATCATATATGACCTCTCCTTAAGGTTGCAGTTCTAGTGCATTAGGTACCCCTTGTTCCTCGACAGTTCTTTTAGCAGACCAACGTTTGATAGCACTTTGTGAAGGCATGATTCACTAAAAACACGCATAAGTACAAATTAGAAGAAAACATTATAGTGATCAAACTCTAACACATGAAATGAGTATGAATAAAGTAAGGGAATTCCTTTATGTTACATCCTCCTAATTGTAGATGTGGCATGTTTCACAACGATAACTAGGACTCTACAGACACAACTTTAGACTCCCTATAACATTTCAACTTTGTGATTTGACATTAAGTTTTTGACGCCCCGAGCTTGCACCCTGGACATGGACGACACTAGGAGATCATTGTTGGCCCCATGCGAACCCTTGGCAAGGCTTACTTACCCAACAGAAGACTTAAAACATTAAAAAAAATTAAACTTGAACTTAAAATGTTTTAAAAATAAGCATTTAATTTAAATCAAAGGGTCAACTCAAATATGAACATAATCCAATAACAAAATAATGACTAATGGACTAACATCTGCCAAAATATCTACGAAGCCTCTAATAACAGAGTTGGATGTTGAGACAAGCCCCATAAAATCTTAATGAACTCGAACAGAACTAAAAACAATAAAATGGATCCTTCGAAAATGCAAGGAGGCTCACCAACTAACTCCTGGGTGCTCAACACAATAAACGGTGCCCTAGAATGCCGACCCTAGTTAATTGCATTTGCATCAAATACTTATATAATATGTTTTAAAGACAACTTGTTTCTTTGTGTTGAGATAATTTCTCAACACATAGCTTAAAAGCTCTCTTGGAATTGATGTTCTGTTTCTTGCTGAAAACGCTATTGGAAATCTCAGTTTTGCCCGTATATTTAATGTGAAGACATTTATAAATTCTTTAGGAATACTTATTTCCCTATAGATTTTGAGAAATGAACTCAACTCTTTGCTATTAGCTTAACTTGAAACTTTTAGTCTTAAAATAGTGTTTAAACATTTGTAAAAGACATTTGAAAAACATTGATGAACTTCACTTTACTTTACTGTTAACATTTTTATACTTAACTCTTAACTTTACTTGAATTTACTCTGAACTTTCCTTGAAGAATTGTAGATTCAAGGATTTAATATTTGTGATAGGAAAGGTCTCTTGACGTATAGGAATGATTTCGAATAGATAAACTCGAGAAAAATTATGAAATCACCGTCTTGGGATAAGTCTAAGGCGTGAAGATGCTCCTCAATATTTATTTGCTAAACTTAATTTTGAGGCAGATGAGTCCGTGTCCTGTCCATGACAGGAGCAACTTTTGTTCACTGCGGGAATAGGTACATGAAACAGACATGGTACCTTTTTCTTGTCTAATTTTCTCTTCTTCGTTTTCCATCCCCAATCCCTAACCTCAAAAATTTCCCTCAAATTCATTTTAGATCCCGATACCTAGAATATATACTAAAGAAATTGACTCCAAACAACTCTAAATTTGAGAGGAATGATCTTATGAACACCACATTTCAACCAGATTTAAGAATACCATTCAAATTCAAGAATTATTGTCAAGAACATCAATTTCAAAACTTTTCTAAGGAAGAATTGCAATGAACTTAATATGTTTCGTGCGTGGGTGAATAAATCCAACTCTATGAGAGATTCACATACCTCATAGGCTCAAAATATTTAAGAAATCCCTAATCAAGACGTATAGTTCTTGGCAAATCTTACTTTTCCTCTTCTTTTTTCACATGCGTTATTTCTCCAAAAACATTAACACTATTTTTAAAAAGTGTAAACTGTACCAACTCAGCTCTTACCCAAATTAGCTTACTAAAAACGGATTAATTAATTGGGTAAGGAAAATACCAAATTACCTTTAAATTTTTGAATCAGGCATTTCGCTAATCAAACAACTCAACTTCCAATGAGCATAACTCGCTCATCAAAACTCAAAATTTGACAAACTCAATGGCTTAGAAAGTTCATTTCAAGATATTTCAAACCATATCTATAACTACACCTAAATTATCTTGAGCTAGGTGTTATGGTCAGTTGAAGTTGACCAAAAACTCACTTTAACTTTCTTACCAAATTTCCCAATTTTTAAAATTCTTTCAAAAAATAACTATTTCCATTTCTAAACCTCCTTCTAGTTTATTTTTAGTTGCATGATGTTAAATTTATAATTCCTTAACATGAAAAACTTTCACACTCACAAAGAGGAAAACAAGCATGACTCGACTCAAAAGTTTTCCCTAATTTTACAACCAACACTTGTTTCAGCTCACTAAAGATCAAATATGTCTTATTTAAGGCTTGTAACATGTATTAGTGTAAGGTATGGTCATTTATTATCAATGGTTGTGATCCTCATAAAATGTGGTACGAGCAACCCTTTCTTCCCTTTTCTTCAATATTTTCATTCATGCTCAAAAGTCACCCCATTATTCACTTTCCATAGAGTTCTGGACCCACATTTTTCTTATGCTTTCAAAACTTTATTTCTACACAATTTCAATCTTTTTTTCCTTTTTTTTAAGGAGGGCGTCCATCGTTCTCAAAACCATGGGTCAATAGGGACTTATTTTCACTCCTTGATGTACATTCTCTTTTCACCACATCCCAAATTAGATTCTCGCCTAATTTGGCTATTCAACCAAAACATATGTCATGAGGACTTGGGGTGATGAATAAAGAGAGGTCGCATATCGCATCATGTTTTCTCCAAGAAAACGGCATGGCTCAAAGGGTGCTCAAACAAAGTCCACACACTCATAATTTAGTTCATAGAAACAGCATAATGTAACATTGGTTTACTGTTTTAAATTTTTAACTAAGATCATTTCAAGAGCTTGAATCATATAGTCTACTGAACAAACGGGGAAATTGTAGGTGTCATCACACAAGGTTCATGGTAATCTCATCACACAGTGAATCGACACTGATGTCAAACAAGACTAGACACTTTTGCTAGTGTGCAACATTCATCACAAGCGACTCAAATCAGTTTTGTTCAATTGAGAGCACTATTCCAGTCATTGGTATTGATCACAACAGATACTAAAACTTGCAAAAGAATATCGACATTAAAACATAATCAAGATGTAACACAAAATTTTCAAAAACCATTTACAATTAAGACAAAGAGCCATACGCTCAAATATCAAAAAACACAGTGCAACAATACAATTTATAGCATATAACCCAATATATAGACAAAAGTAATATTCACAAGAGGTAGGTATGAAAATAACTGACCCCACCACAAATTAACAAATATTTCCTCAAAATGCAAGAAATATATACAAAATAAATAAAAGAAAATAGAGAGATAAGTAAAGAGAAGTCTTGTCTCAGTATTCTGATCATGGGAATTAGTGCCCGGAGTTATATGAGTAACAATAGTATCTCCACTAGGGCCTATCATGGATGTCTATGTCAGCGATGTCTAAATTACTGACTGTACAATTGTATCCTCTAAATCAGGTAGGTCTCCATGTATGCTCTCCTCCCTCACCTTTATCTTCGCCTCGTTCGTCTCTTTATATGATTCATCAACCGCCACATCATTCCTCTACACGTTTTGGTGGTGATCAGAGGAATCTCTGAACTTGGTTGGTCATCAACATTATCTGATGCCTGTAATAATGAATTGAAGTTTCTAGACTTGAGATAGTCTACATGCTTTCTCAAATCTTTTACTTCGGCTTTCTAAGTCGTAACTTCAGAAGGCTCCCCCTATCGATGCTCACAAGCAACAACTCTCGCATTTTAATCATCAATAGAAGTTCACAGGAGGGGTAAATGCATTAAGGATTGCACTCTCAATCATCTATCGGATTGCACCCTCTAATCGGGTTGGCCGCACATAAGACAGATGGGTTAGGTTCCCCATCCTCAGGTTAATATCTTGAGTTGTCCTTGCGGGCTGGGCTGCTGTAGAAGTACATGGATCTTAGAAGGAAGAAGTGTGAGCAAATGTACCTAAAGGCCCAGAGGCCGGAGTAGGAAAAGATTCCTCTATAGGTATAGAGTTAATGTCAACCTCCTAAGATGTACTTACGAGGACTGCTCTCCTTCTGTCAGCCTCCTCCCATGTGTACTCGTCCTCTATACGCTGAATGTTTATGAAAGATGAACAAATGACATCAGTATCTCTCGTCAAGTCCTCAGGAACTCTAGAACGTTGTAATATTCAGGGAGCAATGACTAGCCCATAGAAATTATACTAGATTAAGAGGGGTTAGGGGAGTAGAAAGTGCGAAGGAAGACAATCGATGAGTCACTGAGTAAACTTAATGATCGAAGGCTTCTGGCTAAAAGTTATATAACCCAAACTCAAGTATAGCATTAAGCTAAAAGCAATCTAGGGGGATTCCGCTAACTAATGAGTGGTTCGATGAGCTACGCCCCGCTCGCAAAATAGCCCAACGGTCCTACTCTCTACCCAAACATCCAAATTCAATAGAGCAACCCCTCCAAACAAAACTAAAAAATTCAATCCTTCAATTAAACTAAGACCATTACCCATGCTCTAATATTACTAAGACTACCCCCGGTTAGGCCATATGACGACTTATTCCCTTAAGAATTGGCACAAATACGGGCTTACTTCAGCTATACCCTACTAGAACCAACAAGAAAAAAACACAACCCAATAAGATTTTGATCAATTGTAAGAATGACATTCGAGAAATCAACAATTAGGCAATTTATGAAAATATTTAATATAAAACTGATATTAGAGCATAAATTATGATCATAGAGGCCTAACACACTACTCTAAGATAAGAACAATTGAAAATGAGTACAATTGTAAAATATGACTTCAGGGTTCTACAAACCAACCTTTTATGCCGAATATATACGTTGTAAAGGTAGATTGATAAGAATCCAACTCCGAACACACAATTATATACTAGTACATGAAAAAAACAATAATATAGGAAAATATAGTGTGGGTGTGAGTTTGGGAAGTTAAAGTGTGAAGGAATGTGAACGCATTACAACTTTTGGTCTTTAAAACCATCTTGTTCTCTCCCAATCGACGATATTAGTCTGAGTCACCGGCACACACTACCATACGGCGAGCAAAATAACCTCACCAATTGGCCTCTAGGCTTCATGTGTATTACAATCTCCAAATTCAAAATTACATGAGTCTAATCGTTGTCCATATCAGGCTCCCCGAACTATTTGACTAGTCGCTGAGTTGACATTTTGGTCGCCAAATTGAGCTTTTCAAAAGCATTCTACATTTGAACGTACAAAATAAACACATGATTATCGAAAATAAAAATTAAGTGATGAACACTTGGGTTACCTCCCAAGAAATACATGACCCAATTTGGGTCTCCAATACATTAATATATTTGGAATGGGAAGCAATCATCTAGTTTAGCAGTGAGGCATTCTCTTTTATATCATTCAACACTCGATCTTGCTCTTTGACTTCATGGAGAATCAGTGACATAATCTCTTTTACTTTTCCACACTCGTAATCCTTCGACTTTTTATGCTCATGACGAGTAATGTATTGGTAATTCTTTTTACACGGTACCTCAAATTCCATAATATGTTTGCACATAAGATCTAGATCAGTCAACAGTGGGGCCAAAATCTAGTCCTCTTATATCTCCTTGTTTGTCTTGTCCACGTGATCAAAGAGTTGTACTTCTATTGCATAGGGTAGTTACCTAAGACCACCCAGAGCAATTCTGTCAACCACTTATCTTTTATCCTAACTAAGAGCTCAATATAATTAGTCCAACATCATTTTCTAATGACCCTAAAATCGAATAAGTGAAACTACATCCTAACGTATGTGCATTCAAGTTAGTGTGAGTTTTGAAGTGGTTTATGGTTGTCCCAAACCATGTTTGAGGTATTCAGGGGTTATAAATAAAGGTATGACCCTCCAAGGAACAGCCTAAAGTTCCTTCAGGAAGACCCTAAATCTAAACCCCAGGACCCCAACGAAACCATGAGGCAGCCTATAATGAAGATTTTTGTAAACGGAAGGGGACCATGCACCATAGGTAAATACACACCCCTTGGATAGCCTCCATAGCTCATGGACCCTAAATTCAATTCACATTCATACATGATTGTTCGTAGACCTATATGTGGATGGTGAACCGTGGATCACATATGTAGGACTTGTTTGGTACAACCAAGTGAGAGGTCTCCTGTTGAAATGTTTTAATTGTTAGTTAAGTGTTTGTCCAGTGATTTTTGGGTTTAATCAGGTATTTTTATAGTATTAAAAGTATTAAAACATATATTAGACTTAATTATCTCAAAACCCCAAATACAAACATCCCTTCCCCTCTAAATAGTCTCTCTCTGGAACCTCTATAGAAGGTGAAGACACAGATCTTCCAAGGTAGATTTCTTCAAGGTTTTTGAAGTAATTTCAGGGGGTTTTGTATGAAACAAATTTTAAGGTAGGTTTGTCTTGATCCTTGTTTAATTTTCTATAAAGTATCCAACTCCAAAGTTAATACAATATTCTCAAAACCCCTTTGTTTTACTCAATTTCGTGGGCTATTGCATTAAACGTTTAAAATTATTTATAATGGCAAATTATGATTTTGTTGGGGGTTATTTATGTTGAAAATACTCTATGAACCCGTAATATCTCTCTATTCCTTAATTGTGCTTTATGAAGTATGTTTGATGATCATGAATGAATGTTGATGGATTATGGCTAAATTTATTTAGATTGTTGAATGTTATAGTTATACATGTTTTGATTGAAGTGCACTGTTTGTGTGTTGATAACTCTTGATCATGCCCTTGAAAGATAAAGTTATGGTCTACTTTCTTGTTGAAGTAGAATTGTGCTAGAGATGTTGATCCAGTTGAAAGGTAGAAGTGTTTAATTAATATGTATATTGTTGTATTGAAGTGATGAATATATTCCTTGAAACCTATATGTGAAGGTTAATGTATAATTATGATGTAAAGTATGTGTATGATCTAATGAATGAAAGATGATCATGTTTAGAAGTTAATTGTGTTAGGATTGAATGTTATCTTTGTATTAACACTTGCGAATCATGATGATTATGTGAAATTTTATTCTCACATATACATGCACACACAAACTTGAATAATGGATGAATGAAGTTCAATGATAATGTTAATGAAGAAGTACTATTTTAAAGACTATTCTCATTTTGTTATCTTACGAATGATAATGAATTGTTGTTAAAGTATTTTCTCACAATAAGGGGGTTCTTAGGTGAATCATTATTCTCAACTTTAAATCTATGAGCTTTTCAATTAATTAATGAATGTTGGGTTGGGATGGATGCTCATCTGGGAGTTGAGGCGGGGTATCTAGTAGCAATCATTTATCACATAATGAACTAATGTAATCAATATAATTTACTATGTGGGGAAAAATTCTAAACACCAAGAGGATAGGGTAACAGATGGGTGCTCATCCGTGAGTTGAGGTGGGGGTACTTAGTAGCAATCTCTTTAGATGGATGGTCATCCTTGAGTTGAGTAGGGGTACCTATTAGCAATCTCCCTATACCTTTAATTATTTTCCCACATAGGTAAAGCTAGTGGATTCACTGAAGGCTAAACAAACGATGGTCCTAGCTTAGTGAAGTACGAATCGCTTTATCCGGTAAGGGTGACAATGCGATTCCACGTAAAGATCACATAGTTTATGTTGTTTAAGGCTTACCCACACAAAAATTAATAATTATGTATGGGTTCTTAAGGATGTAATACATAGTGTGGGTGGTGGTATAGGATGTCATCTATGTATTGCACAAGTAGGCATCGTTCATGGCGTATTTCTTATAATATTAACGATTGAATGGGATATTTCGGTGATGTGTTAAACAATAATGTTGATCTAATGTCTAATGAAAGACGACTCTTATATTATTATATGCTTTAATGTAAAAGATTCATGCTATACTTGGATTGTATTATGAGTTACTTTCTTGTCATGACTATTGTATATGAATTTACCTTGTCTAAGGTGATTTCAAAGGAGTACTGAGTGTGAGTATCAGTATGGGATGCTATTTGAATATTTCACAAATTTGACTTAGAGTTGTCTTAGATGTTGGTCTTAATGTGAAAATGTGATTCATGTTATTCTTATGTCTCTTATATGCTTTATTGCGTAGTGGGAAGGATGAATGATAAGTTAAAAATTTTTCCCTTAATGTGGTATATTTGTGTGGATTATGGAATGGGATACTATCCATACATTCAAAAAGGTATAGCATGAGGGTCACTTTAGGTGAAGGCTTAAATCAAAGGTAATGGGTTGTATAGTGGATGACGTTCTTACGTGTATAAATGAATTACATGTTTGTTGTGACTTATATTATGACTCTTTTACTCATATTAATGAAGTTTTACCAAAATGTCATACAAGCATGACTTTCAAATCAAAGGTCCTTTTACGCATATTTTTGCACGGCTATCATACTTAGTACATAATTGTGTTATCCCATTTTTCTTCTATGTTTTACTACATGTGTAGGTCAGACTAGTTGAGTAGCGCTCTCTAGTTAGAGCTTGTACTAGACTACTTCAAAGACAACTTCTTCTATGTCCTTATATACTAAGGACATGGACTTTAAAATGTTTCTAGTTCTTTTATGTTTTAAGACTATTGTCAAGACTTTGATTGTAAGGGGTCGTGACCTTATCTTTCTTAAAGTTTTGTTTAAAATGGTCATGTGAGACGTTATACTTCCTCTTTCTTTTAATTCAATGTCTTATGGTTGAATAGAATTTTCTAATTTCGTGCTATTTTTATTACGTATGCGATTACTGAGTGCTATGAGGCTTGTACAAGATCCCGTCAGGGTCGAGTACGTCGTGTTGCTTAGGGATATATTATTGGTTCATGTAAAAAATTGTATTAGAGCACAAGCTTTTTCTAATTGTCTTTAGGGTTGATGTCTCACAAGCCATTTCTAGTAAAGTCCTATTCATCAGTGTGAGTCATGACACATTTGTGAGTGAGAGCCTATAGGACGATAGAAAGTTACACTTCTTTTTTATTCTTGAAGTCGTGCCTTAGAGTGTAGTTCTAATAGTGTCCTTTTCCTAATCCTTCTCTTGTGTTTATAGCATATGAATGTGTCATGACCCGAGCCTACACCCTGGACAAGGTAGACACTCGAAGACCATTGTTGGTCCCCAAAAGAACCCTTATCCTGGCTGACTACATGCGGATGATTAACTTAAGCATACAAAATCTTAAAACTGCAATGAAATTCAATAAACTCAACTTTCTAAGGCTTTAACTCAAATGAACAACTATGAACAAAAATAATATATTCAAATAGCCATTAAAAATGCAACTTTATTCTTTAAAACATTTAATTAAATTAATGATTAATACAGACTCTTCAACTATACTGACTATATATGAAGCCTTTAATTGAAAAGGATGGAAGTCGGGACATGACTCACGACCTCCTAACTAAATTGAAATGTAAATGAAATCATCCGGAAAGAAGCAGAATCACCATGGCTAACTAGAACTTTAGGATGTATCAATGAAGATCTTGTTGATAATCCTAAAAACCTGTGTCTAAATCATCAATAGATGCACGCCAAATTGCTGTGTACGTGGAATGTACGAGTATATAGGGGGAAATGTAAAGCTTAGCATATCTTGATACTTGAATAAAAGATGAAAACATATTTACCTCTTCCCAAACTCAACTCAAATCAAGAATAAGATATTCATCTCGAAGATTAGATATTCAACTCAAAGATTAGATACTCAACTTCAAAGATATGATAATTGACTCAATGAAGCTCAAATTAACTTTCACAGCCCGGATTCTGGAATCCGAATAGCAATCGGTATCGTTGACCTCTAGAGGTCGCAGACAAGCCTCATCTTGCATACATCACATTCATATGGTTAATTTTAGCAGAAAATTTAAATCTTTTAAACATATGAAGTAGACATACACTTCATATAGTTATTTTATGAATTCATCATATACTAATCTCAACATAAATAAAACAACAATATATCATAAGAACCAATTCGAAACAGAATAAGAATATATCATTATATATTTGCCAAACACGACCTTAATACAAAAGCTTCAAAATGAAAGTACGAAAGAAACACTAGGGAAAACCTCTACTAGCTTTGTCTTAAACTAAGGCTAGACGAAAACAGTAGCATCCTCAAAATCAAGAGGACGTACCAAATTGTTTGGAGAAATATTGATGTCCAAACCGTTGCAAGAGTCGTCAATTTGTCCCTCAACCTGCATCTATAAAATAGTAAATAGTAGGGGTTAATACACCACTTTTACTAAGTATGGGTGTATGCACGCATACACAATAGGCTATGCATGATCAAAGAAAGCTCTTCCTAAACAACCTGCTATTTATGGAAATCCTTGTGACAAGACTTTCCTAAATCATTAGATTTGAATTGTGGTATGAATAAAATATAGTTTAATTCATTAAAAGCACACAACTCATTTTATATTTGATTACAAAACATTAGTATCATCCATATAATTTTAGAACAACTCTAGCAAAGATTTTCAATTTGATAGTCTAAACCCAAGAGCCCTATTTTTTACCCTTAGATTATTATTCAGTCTGTTTGTTCTTCTTGTTATGTAGTTCAATGATGTCCTTTAATATTATGTTTCCCTTACAAGTACAATGGTTCATTTTATTCCCATACCTACAATGAATCGAGTAAGCAATTCACAAAACGAAGAAGATGATTTGGCTACTCTACTTTAGATTCTTCATACTTATTGCCTTTGCGTATTATTATATATGTATGCCAACATTTATTTTCTATGCCAATTATTTAGTTGATTCATAATCCATTCACCATCATTGTCTACCTTACATACAAGATAAATATTTTATTCTTAAATTTGGTATGAATGTATTTATAAGCGAATCTTTATTGGCTATGCCCATGAATTTGTTATTAACCTTCTTCATATACCTTGAGTCATCTATTCATACTCCAATATTGGCACAAACCTTAGTTTATTTTTTAGTCTTTTTCTTGTTGGTGTTGTGTAGCTCAATAATTATTTTGATCCTATGTTTTACTTACAAGGCAATGATTCATTGTAGTCTCATACCCACAATGAATAAATTATGTAACCCAAGGACTATGGAATGATTTCCCTACCTTATAGTAGTCATTTTTTACACTACATATTCATTACGTTTGAAAAGCAAATCTCTAATTATCATGCCATTGATATCATTACTTTCATGTTTTATATATGATACATTTCATATACACGAGACTTTAGAATCATTGATGTAGCATTAAGACATCTCAAGTGAGGGCCCAAAATATGTGACCTCAACCCGAGGGACTTATTTAGCAAACAGAGAGTCTGCTTCATTCGTTCATTCGTACTTCACATTATTCATTTCATTCATTCGTAGGCTAATGTAAACACCAGTTATACCTAGGATGAACTTTAAGACTCTCATCATGATCATGAAGTGCAATGACTAAGAATGACCTAATATCATCACTTGAATCTAATTGCACCTCCTGAGAGTCTTGCATAAACACCTTCGGTATCGTTCATTTCATTATATTTCATACTTTGAGGATGGCCTCATTCTTTCTTTGGGAACTTTAACTTTAACAGACATAGATAATGTGAGCATCATGAAATCTAGTGTGTGCCCTACACCGACAAAAGGTGGAATCACCGGCCAAGTGACCCAAAACGTACTAACGTACATAGGGAATTGAACCCTGCTAGATCCCTATATTCGAAGTATAGGTTTAAAGAATAAGAGATATAAGGAGACTCATACCCGGAATGCCGAATAGTCTCATCGCATGAGATTTACGTGAACCTCCGTCCTTCACGAAAGAAGGAATCACCGCTCATAGCTATTCTATTGGTGCTCAGTATAAAGTTCCATTACACTCAACTCATACGTTATAGAAGATGGATTCTAGTATGAGGAAATCATAGATAAATAGATGATTTCTCATCTCATCATTTGTATTAAGTATACATTTATCTCAATACTTTTGTTAGAGTGTTCATAGAGACTGGTCTCTTCTTTAGCTTTACACTCTCATATGTGAGTACATTTTGGTAACATTTACTTAGGCTCATTAAAGATTGCTCTCATCTTTCACATTAGCCTCTTATTATGTTGTCACCACATTCATTAACATTAGCACATTTTCTTTTCATAATTACTCACCCCTTAACGTGAATGTTCATTTCTTCTTTATCTTCTACTGTTGACTTAAGCATTATGGAGTCCTGCTTCTAGATTGAGATTTACTTACTCTATTTATGAGTGTTCATCCTTACTTTACATTGATTAAATGTGAATTTTTCTTACATATAATTCTTTGGTACTAATGAGACTAGCTCACACCTTCTAACATCTTCATACATGAGTATTCTTTTAACATAGTACCTTGGGTGTAAGTAAGAATTGTCTCACTTTCTTTAACACCCCATTCTGGTCACTTA
This sequence comes from Solanum corneliomulleri, assembly GCA_027704805.1. NCBI lineage: Eukaryota > Viridiplantae > Streptophyta > Magnoliopsida > Solanales > Solanaceae > Solanum > Solanum corneliomulleri. Next base: position 10,596 of record JAKWIY010002685.1, on the reverse strand, counting down.
ATAACTTTAGACCCCTTTAGTTATATTATAACTCACGTAACTTACTTACTGTAGTGAGTAGATTCATATCATCATTTATGGATGATGAGCACTTCATTCAATGAGTTTCATGAGTTCATATGTCATTCTATTTGAGCATGTTGGGAGTTGTGCCAATGAGTAGCATTCCCTTGATTATGGGTTAATTGAATTAGTTTAGAAGTGCTTATATTATATTTGATACTCTTACTACACAAATTGGTATATGATTAGTATTGTCATAAACATTTGGGTATAGATTACATGACCTATTTGTTGGCATAGGCCAATTTTACATTCTTTTATGCTTGGTTGGATATGTATATTATTCATTAGCCAATCTTTTAATCATTTAACATAATATTATAGACATTTGCATGCATCCCTTCTGAGCAATGTAATGTTAACCATTTTATTGTCATAAGCCAAACAATTACTCAAATTATGATTTCATAGAGATCTTTTTAGCCAACCTTATAACATAACTTTAGGCATACCGTTTTAAACATCTTTAACAGCATAATATGACCCTTTAATGAACACAACATCTTCAACAAGTCCCATTTACAGTAGGTATGCACCACAAACCATAAACATCTTCATACATAACAATTTCTAACACATCTTAACATAATATCATGATCTTACCCAATCTTAGTTCATGACTTTAGGGTAACCTTTTTAAGACATATTGGACATTATCATAATAATATTTGATGAATTTAACACCTTCATAATGTCACAATAACAGAAATGAAACATTGTCAATAACAGGTGTAACTAACACATTGTCAATTCATAATTCATGTTTTAAGCACTTAACTTTATACGATCAAAAGTTCGTAGATTAATCAAAATTCATAATTCAATAACATTACACGTAAATCATACAGAACCACATACCAACAATATTATCTCTAACCTATTCAACATGGAATCATAAAGGAGACTAGGGACAAAGGAGTTCGACGACAACATGGGAATAACCCTAGTTTTAAAGATATTTGAATCGTTGGAAAGAAAGTTATCTTGGAGAAATAAGACCAGGAAATAAACCCATAAATTATGTATAAATTAATATATGAACACCACCTTGAATTAAACTTTGAAGAAACCTTAAAATCACCCTAGCAAAATCGATAAATTTTCTGCCTTTTTCTTGCGTTTGTTGCTTACTGTTTTTATGTTGTTTTTTCTTAGAGTTTGAACATTATATTTATGTTTAATAAATGATCCTTAATTATAAAACTTAATATTAATAATTTAATTTAATAAACTAATTAACCAATTACAAAAACGCCACTCCTAAGTTGACTAAAGATAGGAGAACATAACACTTAGACAAATCTGGAAGTTGGCATTTACTATAATTTCTGTCAAAATTTGAATTTATATTAATTAATTAAAATCTTAATTTAATTAATTTAAGTACCTCGGGTAAATAATAAAGTACTCTAAGTCATTGGAACTATAATCAACCCTTTCGGACAATCCTAGGTTAAGTACTAGGATCTTTCTTGAATTATATACTAGGTTAGTGTAAGGATTTCATTTTGATCATTTAAAACAATTAATTAAATTGTTAATTTAATTAATTATGTGACCTAAGGTAATTACTAAAGTACCCTTAAGTCGATAGGTCCATAACTAATCCTTTGAACAATCCTAGGTTAGGTACTAGGTTGTCTTTTTCTTGTTTTAACCGAAATCTAGAAATTGTTTTGTGATTTCAGTTTTTCCCCTTTAAGTTTATTAATTAAGTTGATAAATCAATTAATTAAGTATCCTTGGGTAATTACTAAAGTACCCTTATGTCTTTAGGATCTTAACTTACTCTTTGGACCATCCTAGGTTAGGTACTAGGTTGTCCCTTTCTTGTCTTAACCGAAATCTGAAAATTTCCTTTTTATTTTCGGGTTTAGCCCTTTTAAATTAGTTAATTAATTCTCTAAATTAATTAATTAGGCAATCTATGGAATTACTAAAGTACCCCTACGTTTTTAGGACCATAACTAATCTTTTGGACCATCCTTAGGTACTACGTTGTCTCTTTATGTAGTACAAGGTTAGTGTCAACACGATTTTGGTCCTGGGTTGTCAGGTGCACTAATGGGTCCAATTCGGTTAGCTCTAGCTTATTTATGGAAGTAGGTTAGAGTCTAGAATTGGTAGGGAGGTTAGGCCCCACATGGAGTGGTCCCTTTTGCACGTTTCCCCCATAACTACCCTAACCGAATTCGGTTAGAGTGGTCCCCTCCTTTGGCAGCTTCTTCACATGTCTTGCACATGAGTTTGTTGTACTTCCCTAACTAACTATTATTTATGGTTCATTTGGGAATGTTTACTTATTTTCTCAAGGACCCTCACTATGTCCTTGGGTACTGCTTAATATGCGATGATGCTAGGCTTGACACTTGGATGCCTAATACTTTGTGTGAAACTAATCTAAACGTATTTTTCCCTAAGCTTAGGGTCGTCATTGCAGGTACATTTATTGGACATCAATCTTGGATTGGGGCGTGACAACCCAAAAAGTACATTTCTTATTCGTATATGGAAAATTGGCTAATATCCCTTAGCTAATCTTTCTATACTATACCCAATATTTCTCAATATTGGGCATTGGGGTGCCTATTTAACCCTAATAGTTTATCCTATGGGTATATGATTTTCCGGAATGTTACATTAACTAAATATATTCAACTTAAGATACTCAACTAGTATTACTCAACTAAACTCATTTCGATGTGAAGTAGTTTAAATGAGTGCATTGCAAAGAAAAGTTGTTTTAAAACATGATGTCCACTTTGTGTATAACAAGGATAATACATAACTCTTAAATGTATATGAAAATTCACTGATTTATATAAATATACTATAGCTTTTGTGGGAGTTTCTCTAACCGACAACCATCAATTCAAAGCTATAGTGATGATACAGTGTCACTCGACCCACGTTGCTCGACCATCCTAACCTTGCCAAGGTATAGGACCTAAACTACATAATGGATCAACTAGTAATATGTGAAAAGGAATATTCTAAAAACTATGACTCTTAACTACCCATGCTAGCTACATGGTTTATGGGTTCTATGAGTTATCTAAACTCTCCCCCATATCGGTGGTCAATACTAGTCCCAAAAATGTAATGGCTCTTATGTTTAAAAACATAATGATTCTATGATTTGACATTAGTGCTTAAAACTTAGCTTTAAAAAACTCTCCTGGAAATCATAGTTTCCACTTTTTTATTGAAACTAGCCATAGGCTCTGTGGAAGTCTAGCTTCCATTCATTCTCAAATGTTTGAAAATTTTTTGTTTAATCTCTTTGGGGTTTACTTAGTTACCTTATAACTCTTGATAGTTGAACTCAACTTGATACTCTTTGCTTACTTGAAACTTTAAATCTTAGGAAATACATAGTTCCCTTATAACCTTTGAATAGAAGAACTTGAACTTACTCTTTACTTATCCTGAAACTTGAGTCTCAAAAACAAAATTCAAAATGTTAAATTAAGACTCTTGAAAAACCTTTCAAAGCTTAACTTTAACTTACTTCTAAACTTTAGACTTTACTCTTAACTTTTTTGAATTGGAGTACGGAGTCAAGGCTCATGGTCTCATTTTATGGATGATTTCACGATTTTCATCTTAGAGGGCTCATGCGGAATAATGAGCATGAACTACTCAACTCGAGAACTCAGAGGCACTTCTTCTCTCAAGATTTTTCGACTTATGAGGTCCATGTGAAATTATGGGCATGAACAAATTAAATTAAGGAGTTTGTAGGTAACATGTAACAATCACATGATTAGGAATCAATCTCAAAGATGAACTAGGAACTCAACACTGAAAGTCTTAGAACTTGAAGATCCTACTTCTCTGAAAGATGCTCTTGCCAAGTTCATGCGGAATTATGGGCATGAAACAACTCAACTCGACCCACATGTCTAAGTAACTAGATGAAATACAGATATATGAATCTCTGATTCTCTTATAAACTCTCATCAAAATTCAGTTCAATTAAACAATTGATGTAAAAAAAGATTCACAATTGAACTCGAAGACTTTCTTGAACTCTACTCTTAACTCTCTCGTGAATGTGAATTATGAATTAAAGAATTACAGTTAATGATATGAAGGATCTACGTGATATTGTAGACTCATGAATACATAATATTCACTTTTATAGTCACTAGCTTGAGTCTTAAAAGAAGTGTCATGACCCGAAATAAACTCCTAGAAGTTAGGGAGAACCCTCGTTTCTTGATCGGGCGTACTAGACCCTTTGGGGTCAGGTACAAGACCTTTTACAGTCGTTCATTACATAAGACATGAAAAGTCGTGCAGAATTAAATTTTTCATGAATAAATTAACAAAAGGAAATATTTCATAAATACTTAAGAAATCTCATCGTCACAAGACATCTTAAAGACAACATACTATCTTAGGGACACAACCCTTTTATATTAAAAGAAACATATAATAAGTCTTTAAATAAGAAACTAACAAAAGAACTATGCCCTCGAATATATGAGGACATACTTTGTCTTGAGAGGAACTTTACCAAGCTTGACCTTCAAACCTTCAAAAGCTTCCAACCTATACTTATAGAGTATAGAAAAGTAAAGGGTTAGTACAAAACAATGTACTAAGTATGGCATATGCAAAAATATGCAAAAATGGACATTTTAGTAAAAACATATTTTCATGCCAATCTAGTATACATTCATGAATATAGGAGTAAAAAAATATAAGACACATCATTTAACACTAAGAGAGGAGTTTCCATGATTTTTGCAAAAGAAAGCATTTTTTAGAGTAACTTTCCATTTTTTACAATGAACTATTAAAATATTATAGTGAACTAAAAGACTCCAAAATAGTGAACTCCAAAGCATTGACAATAAGGATATAAGCTTCATTTCCGTCGAGTTTCCCTATCTAAGGTCATCCTAAGACTCACTAAGGTAGGACATGAAGGAGATATGCATATGCATCCTTCAATGCACACCAAAGCAACCCTCAAGACTACCTTCTTTTTTGGCATACTCTCCTAGGGAGAACAAGCATCCACTAAATTAAAATACAATATAAGAAAACACAACAACACACCAAGAATTCCCTTTCGGAAGGCCTACTTAGTGCAATGAGTAGATGGCGTCCCATACCACCACCTACCTTAAGTAGTACACTCTTTTAGAAGACTTGGCACCAACACTCCCCTTTCGGAAGGTTCTACCTAGTGAAATGGATAGATAGCATGCCATACCACAACCTACCCTAAGTAGTACGTTCTTTTAAGAGACTTCGTTCATTCAATTCAAGTAAAACTCACCAAGACTCCCCTTTTGGAATGCGTACTAAGTGCAATGGATAAATATTATTCCTTTCCACTACCTACGCTATGTAGAACAGTCTTTTAATAGACTTACCACATTCATTACTTTTGTTGGAGGTTAGGTTAACCGACATATACCATGAGAGCTAGACATGGAATCCCGACATTAACCCCTATCGGATAAGGGATCCTTACTTACCTTGAGTAAGGTCGTTCTTTTTTGATTTTACATGGCTTTTATTATAGCTACACCTATGCGGGCACATAGTTAAGGGATACGGAGATTTCTACTAAGTAACTCATTCTCTACTAGCGAGGATTACTCATGTCAAAAGGTACAGTGGAAGACAACATCTCAACTGACGAAGTGTAACCACCTCTTCTTCATATCCTTTTGGTGCTAGACATAACCCCCACAGATTTCAAACATTATATACTATAGTTTAAGGATAACTAGTGAACACCACATCTCAACTCAAGAAAGGCATTCATCCTCTGACCTATGTTAGAAAACTCTTAGTATATAGTGACGTTGCTACTAAACACTTTATCTGAACTCACGAAGAGCGTCCACCTAAAAACTCTTCTATTTGCTCAACTTTGCTTCATATATTCATTAAAGTGTGTGTGTGTGTACTTGTGAGCTCATCTTGCATATAAGAATCATTTTGATCCACATTAGCTTATATATATGCTTTAGATCTACATTCATCGATTCACACACTTTACATGCTCACAAAATCGTATACTTCACTTGGGCATAATCTAAGTCAAACATGCAATTAAACTTCACAAAACACAAGACAAGAATTATCTTCATATTAAATCATTACACATATTAGGCCTTCAAATACACACTCACAATACATACTAAGCAATATCAATTTCATCAAATATACACTGTCACTAAGAAGGTGGACCATACCACTCGTGCAATTTATGGTAAGAATTACACAATATAAGCAACTCATCATCCCTATATTAATATTCTAAATATTTAATCATAATAAGGCCCTTAGGTAAGTATCTAAATCATAATATCAACACAACAAAACCAAAGTTCATACCCTACACAAACATGCTCATTTAACCCATTTCTTAAGCTAGAAGTTTCAAATATGCATAAGCATGAGTTCATTAGGGTTATGAAATTAAAATAATCAATTCATACTAGAATAAACACATTTGAATAATTAAAACACTTCTGAAAGAATTCCCATGCTAAACATCAATGATAGAAGGAAATAGAGTTTGAAAACCCTTTTTGAAATCTTCTGGAACTGACTCCTTGAATGGAAGAGCATTCAAGGATGGATACCATAACTCAATGAGAAGAAAACACATTAACTTTTGGTTAAGAAACACGTCCAACATAGCCTTTCTTTCCCACCTTAAGGCTTAGCTCTAACGGTGCGTTTGAGAGTGTTTTCTTTAGAAATGGAGTTTGAATATTTAACATGAGTAGTCTAGGTCTACGACTAAAAATTAATATAATATAACTTAAAACCCTAAAAATATCATACTAGAGTCCAAAAATACTTGGGGTGAATTTACACAAAACACCCTAAGATGGCAGCAACTTTCAGTAGCTTTAGCAGATTCAAATCGACGACCCCAAGCTATTGGGCGTCGTTTGATCGACGGCCCGTTCTGCTTGGGCGTCGATGGATTCAGAGACTTCTTCATGGGGGGATAGTCTCCCACTAAGTATGGTACTACTTCCCCCATTCTACGAGGCTTCATTGATTCTACGGCCAATATACTGCCCTCCGTCAAAGGAGCAGTGGTTTGGCAGCTTGGTGCTAAGTCTTGGGTCCTCTTCTAGGGCCCTTTGTGGGTCCTAGATGGAGTTTTACCCGGACTTTAAGCCCCTAACCTAATTCCTCTAGGTATTAGTAACATCCCACATCAACTTTTATTGAAACAAACACGTAAAACTAACTCAAACACATCAAGTCACACAAGTACTTTCTAAGGCATATCTTCCGAACGTCATGGACGTTCTTAGAAGTTTCACCTCCAAACATAAAAATAACTTCATACACTGCCTAATTACACTAATATAACTTATTTTAAGATAAAGTATTCTCAAAAATCAGTAACGAGTCTCTAGTTCACCTTAGTTCGTTTTAGGGCATTACATTCTCCACCACTTAGAATAACATTCGTCCTCGAATGACACTAAAATATAAAGGACAACAAGGACTCTATTAGAATTATATAACCCATTAAAATCATTATATAAACACTCAAAATCAAAGCATCAACCAAAAAGGAGAATCATTTCACATTTTCAAACACGTTAAAACATAGGCAACTCTTGTCGACTTCAAAATTTTAAATACTCACCCTTAACCTTATATTATAGAGGAACTAACGTAACCAACATAAAACATGCTCATATACAACATTTTTGCACACATTCAGAATTTAATTAAGGCAAGGAAATTTTTAAAAAAAATGAAAAATATTCACAGTGAATATCACTGTAACACTTCCAAACATACCAAAAAATTTAAAATTTCATTCTTTGAGTAAGTCATAAAGATGACATGATCATATGAAGTATAAAACTAAATTTACTCATTTAATATTAAAAAACAACAATCATAAAGAGTTAAGACTTACCATGACTATCAACTCCGAATTAGTTATCCTTCCTAGCTCCCATCCCATAGGAAGGGTTCTTCTTTGGAGCATTAGGATCTAGGGGATCTTGATTGACCTCTTTCCCTCTTTCTTTGATGTAAGGGAAATCCCTCATCTTGTATCACTTATTACCACATGCAAAACAACCATACGTTCCGATAAGACACCTACTCAAATGTTGCTTCCCACAAGTAGGGCACCTAGTCCTCATAAAAGTATGGCCACCACCTTTTGGAAATTTTAGTTTTGAGTCTTGTCCTTGTTTCCTATGGAAGAATTTTTGTTATAGAACCTCTTCTTAGGCTTTTGATGACTAGAATCATATTACCTAGGACTCTTACCCTCTTGTCTTATCTCCCTAATTTTGGACTCCTCAATTTGTTGTGTATAGACCACGAACCTAGAAATATCCATGTCATTAAGAAGCATTGTCTTACGACACTCTTTCTCCAAAAAACTGGACACTTCCATCACAAATTTTTTCATACTAGCCCTAGGGTTGGCTACCATGGTTGGGGCATGCTTAGAGAGTTGGGTTAATTTGAGAGAGTACTTTTGCTTACTCATTCCCCCTTGATGAAGGTTTATAAATTCAACCATCTTCTTCTCCCTCCATTGTAGCGGAAATAAACTATCTAGGAAAGCCTCTTTGAATTCCTCCCAATCAATCGGACCTCTTTCTAAGGGTCTGTATACCCTTCATTTCTCAAACCATACTTGACCCACATCTTTGAGTTGATAAGCGTCTAGTTCCGCTTTCTCCCTAGGAATCACACGCATAGCATCTACCACATTGAAAAAATTATCTATGAAACCATGTTGATTTTCATCCACCCTGGTTCCATGAAAAGTTGAAGGGTTCATCCTCATGAAATCTCGAATTCTAGAAGGGGGAGTACTAGTATTAGGTTGGGATCCAACTCCTTAGTAACCTTGAGAAACAATGTGATTATTGATGACATGATCTTCAGCCGTCATGAGTTGGGTCAAATTCATTAGTGAAGCCCTCAACTCCACATTAATCATATAACCTCAACAAAAGGATCTTGAGGCATAGGAGGCAATTGAGGATCTTGGGGTTCCGAAAGCACTTGAGGTTATGAGAGGGGAACCTCCTAATTCTCCTCCTCTAGGCCAATAATAGGAACCTGGACAACACGGGGAGGTATCATATCCTTAGATGCACCTCCCTCCTCCCTTCTAGCGGTTGATCTACTCGTATTCACGTCATATAAAAACCAAGAGAAGAGGTTTAGAAAAGACACCTTATATGACTCAACTCTAAAGCACGACATTAGAATAAAGAAGATAGTGAAACTTCTATCATCCTATAGCCTCTTCTCCATGGATGTTTCGTGACTCACACCAATGACAAAGATACTACTAGATGTGGCTTGTGAGACTTTTAGAACCTAAACTACCAAGTTTATCACGACCCGAAAGCATCCCCTAGAAGTTAGGGAGAACCATCATTTCGTGACTGGACTTACTTAACCCTTTGTTGTCTTGTACAAGCCCTTTAACTATCATTCATTAACATAAGTCATGAAAAGTAGTGCGAAACTAAACCTTTTGACGAATAAATTAATAAAAGGAAATATTTCATAAATACATAAAAATGCTAATCGTCACAAGCCAACTTAAAGACACGACATAATATCTTAGGGACACGGCCCTTTTACATTAAAATAAATACATAATAAGTCTTTAAATAAGAAACTAACAAAAGAACTATGCCCTCGAATATATAAGAATTTACTTTGTCTTGAGAGGAACTTTCCATGCTTCACCTTCAAACCTTCAAAAACATCAAACCTATACTTATAGAGTATAAGAAAAGTATGGGGTTAGTACAAAACAATGTATTACGTATGGCATATGCAAAAACATGAAAAGGGGAAATTTTTTAGTAAAAACACATTGTTCATGCCAATTAAGTATACATTCATGAATACATGAGTAAAACTGTATAAGACACATTATTTAACACTTCGAGAAGAGTTTCCATGATTTTCGCAAAAGAAAGCATTTTTTACAGTAATTTTCCAACTTTTATAGTGAACTATTAAAACATTACAGTAAACTAAAAACTTCAAAAAAGTGAACTTCCAAAGCATTGCCAATGAGGAAATAAGCATCATTTTCGTCAGAGTTTCCCTATTGAAGGTCATCCTAAGACTCACTCAGGTAGGACATGAAGGATGTACGCATATGCCTCCTTCAATACACATTAAGCAACCCTCAAGACTACCTCTTTTTTTTTTGCATACTCACCTCGGGAGAACAAGCACCCACTCAATGGCAATACAATAGAAGAACACCCAACAACACACTAAGAATTCCCTTTCAGAATGCCTACTTAGTGCAATGAGTAGATTGTGTCCCATGCCACCACCTACCCTAAGTATCACACTCTTTTAGAAGACTTGGCACCATACTCCCCTTTCGGAAGGTCCTACTTAGTGCAATTGATAGATAGCATCATATACCACCACCTATTCTAAGTAGTATGTTCTTTAGAAGACTTGTTCATTCAATTCAAATAAAACTCACAAAGACTCCCCTTAGGAATGCCTACCTTGTGAATG